>JAHWFP010057685.1:30954-44946 GCA_023313725.1 Lithobius niger
CAGTGTAAAACCATTAACTAAGTGTTTTTCCTAAATAAAGAAACAATAACAAGGCGAAGTAGTTAGTTCTGTTTCTGAGTAACACTAATAGAAAAGCTTGCATTACCATTCAAATTAAAAACATTAAAATTAAAAATAATAAATGTTAAAAACAAAGAATTCCCTATACTTTCGGTATGAAAGCTTGACTTATTTTGTTACACGATAACAGAAAAGTACTTGAGTCAAAGATATGCACACAAAAACTGTCTGCCTTGTGTTAGCTTCCCTCACCGTTTTAACCCTCCCCCCTTTTCTTCAGAATTCTTGGGGATGACGGCAAACTTCCTGCTGGCATATTCTCATTGAAAAAATTAAATTGCTCCTGCAATGACACTGTTAATTTCAACATTACCTCTGTTAAAAAATCTCTAAACAACTTAAATCAGAGCCATGCGTTGGGAACGGATGGTTTTTCGGCTTACTACTATAAACAAATTGCTTACGAAACCCCGCTTGCTACCCCGCTTGACCGTATTTTTAATCTTTCTTTTCGTTCTGGCATTTTGCCCAAATCCCTAAACACTGCCAGCCTTATGGTGGATAAAGCAGACAATAGAGCCGAGAAGCTTGTAGAGCTAAGTTGGCGAAACGATATTGTAGGCCTATCATTATTTTGTAGTGATTTGTAGAACTTTATTTTACTAGAATTGAAATACCATTTATTTTACTCTTTTCATTACAAACAGATTTGCAGAAACGGACTGGAAAGGTAAGGTAGGACTCGCCTCTGGTCCATATAGCCTGCACTGCCCTAATTAGTCTTAAACTTCCAACTTCCTGACGGCCTCTACAGCCAACAGTCCGCCTCTGTTGATTCGTTTCAATAGATTACTTACTGGGAAAGTTTCTTCCCTTCTCCGAGTCGGTAAAGTATGCCTTGATGAAAGACCAGAAGTATACGAAGGTAGTTGTTCCTTTTTGTTTTGGAGGAAGCATTTCCTAGCACGCAATTTATATTTCATCGGCGGAGCAGTTAAAATAAAACTTAAAGCACTCTTCCTTACATAATAACGCTAAACGTAGTTATTGTGTTATATTAAAACAGACGGAACAGTTGGCTTCCAAAAAGAATTCCGAGTCACCCTTGAAATTTCTAGCAGAAATAGTATTTATTGCACTTTTTAAATTAAAAAATCTGAATGCAAATCTACGTCTGAACACTGTTGAGGCAAAAGGCCTTGTCAAATTTATTTTTTTAGTATAGTAGCAGGAACAAATGAACATGTTTGTTTCGTGGGCTCGTGTTTATTTGTTCCTGGTAGTAGCAGTCTTACGTAAATAGGCACCAAACTACCAATAAATGAAATCTGATTCCAAAGGCTAGATAAATATAAACAGTAAATGCAAATAGGTAATTATTTTCACTACATTGAAAGAAATGCATTAAAATGCTGAACTTTGTTCACTGTCACTAGTCCACAGAAATCCAAATTGTCATATTACTATTATATTTTTTTCAGAACATTTAGTTCTGTTTCAGAAAAAGTTCCCATGCTCCAAGTTTGGTGAAAATGTGGAATATGGCTATTTAGTAAAAACACTCCTTTGTTTATATCGAAGAGTTGCAATTGAGAAGCTGCCATGCAAAAACCAGCCAAGTTCATTTCTGCTACTTTGTAAAATGGATTTGCTACAATCCCAAAACAATTGTTTTTTTTTTTCAAAACCATCCATATTCACCGTTTAAATTGCGCGGGAAATGTTGCGTTTCGTGCAAAACCAGCCAAGTCCATCGCAACTTTTCACGCAAAACCAGCCATTTGCAGTTACAACAGCTTGTGAGTGTTGCAAGCAAAAACAGCAAAATTGTGGAATTTTCAAACAAAAACCAGCTAAATTCATGTATTATTTAGCAAAATCTGCGAAGTATGCATACTACACCTTTATTTTTGACCAAGGATTTTAAAACTACAACCCCATATGCATCTACTACCTAGCAGTCACATGTCACAAGCGACTGTGTTGATGGTTGGTTCATATTTTAGTCACAGACGTTTTTGGCTTTATTTCAAAATAACATCAAATGGACTTGGCTGATTTAGCATGACAATTGTTTGGCTTGCTCTCTTTTAGCACCTAATGGATCAGCATTATTGCATCTTCCACAGTCAGGTCTCTATTTTAACTCTTGGTAGAGGTCTTAGGTGCAGGACTGGGTTTCTTGATGACTGGTGGCTTCATAGCTACTCTGGGCTTGTTTGGAATTAACATGAATCCCTCATCTTCAGGCAAGACGTCTTCTGGTTGCTCTTCGTCTGTTGACCAAGACTTGACATTCGACCAATCACCGTAACTTAGACGAGTAAAGTCAAACTCCACTTGAGCTGAAATTAAAACAGATTTGGTTTAGTTGACGTTCCTTACTTAATTTGCAGCTAATCTGTAAGATAAATAAGAAAACTGTGCGTTGTGTACCTAATAAACTGAGGTACGACCCTATTTCTGTTGGCTCTTAGTGCCACACCATCCGACGGGGATGTATAAGTCTGGAATTGCTGTTTCGAAGCCATCCACGATGGTATTAATATTTATGTTTCAAGGCCTTCCGTGTTGGTATTAAAATTTATGTTTCAAAACCTACCAGATGGTATTAAAGATTTTAAGTTTCAAGGTCTTCTGTGATGGTATTAATATTTGTTTTAAAAGGTAGTGTGACAAGGTTCACCACTGGTAAGCTTCCCCCACCTCTCTTAAAAAGGCAGTGACGAGGTTCACAGCTAACAAACAGCTACGACAAGCTGGCCGCTGTCATTGTACGCTATCCTTGGCTCACTTCCATCAAGTTCGACTACCGACAGGCTATGCCACTTTTAGAAAATGGGACAAAATGTCATGAGCTCTCCTGACGTTCAGTCTCATTTTCTAAAATTGGCGTAGCCTGTCGATGGTCGGACGTGATGGGAGTGATCCAGATTTTTGAACACGCCCGTTAAGGTGCACCAACAAAGAGCTGTGCAGTGTATATAAAATTGGCCAGAATGTCGGTACCATCCCCAACATTCAGAACCACTAGATTAGTTGAGGTTTCTGGTGTTATATCTGCAGCAAGTACGGCAGCACCACAAAGAAGGCGTGTTGTGCAGCCTACTACAAAAGGTATCGATCGTTCCCGTCAAGGTCCACCGCTGACAAGCTATGCAACCATTGTTATAACAGAACAAAATATTGGGACTGCCACCATGATGCAGGTCTGTTTTGAAACATGTAGCATTCCCATCAAGGTCCACCAGCAACAAGCCGTGCCCTTCTTTTAAAATGGGACAGCCTGTCAAAACTGCCCCATCATTCTAACGCACTTGATTTATTCTGCACTCTTCGACTGCTCCCACAAAAGTCCCCGGTCGACAAGATGTGCCAAAGAAAGTGGGATAGAATGTCGAAGGTACAGCTTGTGATTGGGGACCATTGACATCGCCCCTTTTCAACCTCTTCCATGATGGTATTAATGATTTACATTTCAAAACCTTCTGTGATGGTGTTAAGATTTGGTACACTTCAATGATGTTATTAAGGTTAACATTTCAAAGCCTTCCATAATGGTATTACTATACTATATGTTTCAAAGGCATCCGTTATGATATTAAGATTTGCATCAAATCCTTCCGTAGTGGTATTAAGATTTATTTCAAAGCCTTCCATGATGGTGTTAAAATTTGGTACAAAGCCTTCCGTGATGGTATTAAGATTTTTGTTTCAGTCCCTCGTGATGGTATTCAGATTTGTGTCTAAAAGCATTCCGCAGTGGTATTAAAGATTCATGTTTCAAAGCCTTCCTTGACGGTATTAAGATTTATGTTTCAAAGCCTTCTGCGATGGTATTAATATTTGTTTTAAGGGGCAGTTAGCATGGGTAAGGTTAGCCACCGATACGTTACCCTCCATCTCTGTTAGAAGGGCAGCAACAAGATTCACAGCTAGCAAAGTTCTACGACAAGTTGGCCGCTGTCATTCTATGCTATCCTTGGATCGCTCCCATCCAGTTCTACCACCGACAGGCTACGCCACTTTTATAAAATGGGACAGAATGTCGGGACGTCTCCAGTGGCAAGACCTCTCCACTGGCAGGGAAAGTTGCATAACCTGTCGGTGGTTAGACGTGACTGAAGCGATCCAGGTTCTTGAATCACGCCCCTCAAGGTGTTCCGACGACAAACTATACCGCATTTACAAAATGGGACTAAATGGCGGTAACCCCCCCCCCCCCGATGTTCAGACCCACTTGATTAGTTGTGGTTGTGTGATTAGTTATGGTTTTTTATGCTATATGTATAGCCGCAGCAAGTGTGGCAGCACGACGAGGCAGGCACATCGTATAGCCTACCACAAACGATATCGATCGTTCCCATCAAAGTATACTGCCGACAAGCTGTGCTGTGTTTTTTTTTCTAATAGGACAGAATGTTGGGACTGTCCGTCATTCAGACTAGTTTTAAATCCTAGACAGTTCCCATCAGGGTCCACCAGTGGCAAGCCAGGCTGCTTTTTTTTAAACGGGACAACCTGTCACGACAACCCCCCATCATGAAACCAATAACCACTTCATTTATTCTTCTGCACCCTTGAATCATTCCTACCCCCCCACCGATGACAAGATGGGCAAAAAAAAATAGGTTGGCTCAACGAATGTACAGTTTGTCGTTGGGTACCATTGACGTTGTTCCTTCTCAGAGCATTCCATAATGGTATTAAAGTTTAGGTTTCCATAATAGCATTAATATTCATGTTTCAAAGTCTTCCGTGATGGTATTAATATAATAAATAATTGCAAACAAAAATGTCAAGTGTGCCGTAAAAAAAGGGTTATATGGTTGAAGTTTCACTTTACTTGTCAAAACATACACGGATAAAAATTAATTATTTTAATTGAAATAAGCAAATGTACAACTGAGAAAATTGCATCTGTTTAAGTGCTGTTGTGCTTTACGGTTTTATATATGTGATTCGTAAAGTGCAACAACACTTAAACAGATGCATTTTTTTTTCAATTGTACATTTGCTTAGTTCAATTAAAAATCATCAATTATTAGAGTTCGTTTGCGCACGAAAATTTTCAGAAAATAGACCGGAGGCAGAGGCTGAATGAGCTTTTATTGGGGCCCTAGCCGTACGTAGGCACTTATCCTAACTCCTAATATATAAACTCACTTCCAATAGACTGCCATGCACAACTACACTGTATCCACAATTCCTAAAGAACAAATCAACTTCCACTCTCACTTCAGCACACTAGATCATGTTTCTGCTGTGGTTCTGGTGCATGTACGTATCCTGTACTCAAACTCATCACACCTACACTGTTGGCGACTTAGAGGGCACCCAGGTGTCATAGGTGAAGGCCCGCCACCTTCACAAATACCGCAGCTGCTCATAAGTGCTTTTCATCTCCACTTTTGCTCCTCGCCTGCAGAAGCTCTGCAAGCGACATGGCTGACTACGTCCAGCACACTATCGGAGCTCGGGCTCTAGCAAGGATTGCACAGTGGACCATAAAATAAGTCACTGTGCCAACGTCGACACACTCACAGGCAGCAGACATACTCCAACCCTGCCGCTGACTGTGGGACGGGAGAAGCGAGAGCCCTGTCCTGAGGCGGGACAAGAAACACGCCATCCAGTAGATCATTAATCAAGGGGTCATAAGAGCAAGTCAGATGCATACTAAAGATTACTCGGCCTGTTGTTGCACTAGCCCAATCATTATTTCATTCAAGTAACGTCCTGTCTCTGAGCGTCACTTGATACGAACTGAACGAACGAACGAGAGAGACACTGCATGAGGCCGATGAGACAGACGATTTGGCAATGAAATCAGCATGTTCATTCTCACTGTCATTACAGTGACCTTTCACCCAGTCCAAGCTTGGGACACTGAAGTTCATAGCTTCCAACACTCCGAGTAGATCATGGGGTCATTCATCTGCAGCGATTCAATGCTGCTCTGGATAGAGCACAAACAAGACTTCCAGTCCGTATTGTGGGGCGGTATCTCGGTGGAGCTTAGGTATGGTTTGAGCATTTCCCACCTGGAACTGGTGCACTGGGAGGGCGCGTCTTAACTGCTATTTTCGCAATTTTGTTATATATTTTATAATTTAAGTTTTGAATTACCAGGTTTATATCATGGTAACTAGAGACTTTTAATACATATGGTAGGACCGATTTCCCCGGTTGGCTGCAATTGGCTGGTTGGCCCGTGACGTATTGCGACTAGCAAGAGCGAGCTGGAGGAGCCAGCTAACAGGCGCGTTCAACGGGTTGTTCGCTTCATTCATTGTTCGCGTTTGCGTTTAGTAGCGATGTTTTGTGTTACGATTAATTAACAAATCAACAAAGCTAAGATAATGACACACAAATCAACCAACAACGTGACGTGACGATCCAGCAAATTCAGAAAGTGATGCGGCCAAACACAAACAAACTCGCAGCACGCATTGATTTTTCTTTACCGACTATACAGCAATAAAACATAACATCCTGAGCGTACGATGCTGTGTAACTTCATTTTGCAAACTACGATAACTTCTAAACTACAATACGCACACTTTCTGCATGCAATTACAAAGGAAAACAATTTTTTCTAATGTTTCTTTCCTAAAAATATTACGTTAACCTGCTACCTTAACTATCTGGTAAACTATGATTTACTTCCTAAACTACGTTATATAATTATTTGACACATGTTTTGAATTTGTATTACAAAGAACAAATAAAGCCATAAAAAATGTTTTTTTTTTTTTAAATTAACTTAAACATATAACGTTGTTAACTTAAATACCGTGCAATTGTTAAAAAGAAAGAGCACGATACGTTAGGTGGAAACATGTAGGCTATACAACAATAAACGTTAAGTCATAATCACGCATTAAACCATACATGACATCACATACGGTACATACATACATATATTGTGTATACAACCAAACTAATAACGAATTTCAAAAGCAAGGCAGTGTTAACTATTTTCGTCCGTTTTCGTATACGTCAAAACAATTGTCTTGCTGCTTTAAAAAAAGTGACAGCGGCTCAGACAAGTCAGTCCTTAAAGAAAAACATGTACGTTCAAATTCTGATCAATTTCTGATCAATGAGAAAATAAAATCTTTGAAAACAATCGGACTTAACGTAAACGAACATTATCAGGAATGTCGACACCTTACTTAGCTACTCGTTAATTCACAATTTTTCAAAAAATACATAAAAGAATAAAAGGAAATCCTGATGTTCAACAACAATTAATACGAATTAACAAAAAACCAAAAAAAAACAGGCCTAGGATTAATTGTGAAAGAACGATACCAGTCGAATTATAGAGAGAAAATTAAGCACTAGGCCTAATTCCAAAATGAGCATTAAAATGGTAATAATTAAATCTTACCGAATCACTAACAATTTGTAACTTGGAAAAATTACGAATTAGTCAAAGCCAAAGTCAAACCCCTAATTACCTGAACTAATTGTTGTGACTAATTGTGTAAAATATATACAACTAACTAAGTTTTATGAGTATCTGTTTCTAAAAAAAAATATAGAAACAGATACTCGTAGAACTTAGTTGGTTGCATATGTTTTACACAATTAGTCACAACAATTAGTTCAGGTAATTAGGGGAATTAACCTTGAGTAAGAGCCAGCAAAAGCTGAGAGTAAAAAAAAGTAAAACTTCGGACAAAAAGCCAGGAAAAAACAGCCAAAGGTAAAAAAAGCTGCAGTCATAAAAGTTGCGAAAAAAATGCCAAAGAAAAAATACGCTTCATGGTGAAACTCAAGCCAAGGCAGCTAACTTAACCCATATCGAAATTAAAACAAAAAAACAACAAAACAATTTATTCAAGCTTTCTTCTTTTTTTTTTCCCTGCAGCTTTTTTTTCACCTTTCGTTGTTTTTTCCAGGCTTTTTTTTCCTGCGGATGTTTCCGCGCATTATCCAAGGCAGATCCGGGCATCACCCATTCCCCCCACCCCTCGGGCACGCCACTGATTCTTTATAATCATGACTAATTAAAATATGAAATGTAAAGAAAAAATTGGTACCAAAGCAGGTACAGAGGAGTGGAGTGCTGTATATATTCTTCGATAGGCTATACAATAATACAGATCCTAGACTCCTCAGGCCAAACGAAAAGGGAAGCGGGGAGGGGGGGGGTAGAAGGCCGGGCCTAAATAATGACCTGAGGAATTCATTATTCTGTCCCAGCTTTCCACCCCCCCCCCCCCTCGCGGCTTCCCTTTTAGTATAGCTAAGAGGTCTAGGTTCTATATTATTGTATAGCCTATGGAAAAATATATTTAGCTCTCCAATCCTGCTTTGGTGCCAATTTTCTCTTTACATTTCATATTTTAATTAGTCATGATTATAAAGAATCAGTGGCATTACCCTTGCCCTTTTCGCAAATGCCCTTTCTGTAAAGAAAAAAAAAGCGCTTTTTTGCTGTCAGAGAAAGGGCTCGAAGGCCTAAAAAATGGCCCAAAAAGGCGTATAAAAAGGAAAAATTATAAAAAACCACGTCCTCAGAAAAGTATAAATTTACTGTGTCCGTTATAGTAAAAGTTCCCTCTGCCCTCTCAGAGGTCTAAGCACAGTGATTGCTTAGCGATATAATGTCTATTAGAGCAAAAGCCAAGCCGTGATTGAAATGCTTCTCACCAACGAAGTACAAGCTGTAAAACAATAAGTAAAGAAACGTAATAAGCTGTTAATAAATTAGTGATTAACGAACACACAACGAAGCCCACAATTTTCGTATTATTATTGCTACTCATTTTCATCCTTCGCAGCCTACCCCGTTGGTTCCATTTTCTTCTGCGTGTGTAAAATCATAAGCAGTTTCGTAAACAGTGAGTAAGGAATTTATTTAGTCCATTCTGTGGAATATAAGTAAGTAAATGTTGAATATGGACATACTAACAACCTTAGCCTAGGTTTCATTTACTAAAATATGTGTTTAATTTGCGCGTCTAAAGGATTTTCAATTGCTAGGCATTGCAATTCTGCTTCGCGTGTACTGTCTGATCCGGCTCTTGCTAGTCTGATGACGCGGCGCATCACGTGACCTGCTCTTGACGAAGTACTGTTACGACTGTAAGCTGGGCCCTCCCTGGTTTATATTTTGTGAAACGATAATATTGTAGCGAACATCGTTTCTATGGTTTAATGTAGTAATTGAAATTGTATTCGTTATTTGTTTTAAAATAAGGTATGTAAATTTTAACTCCAAAACGAGGCTGTACATCTCCTCCTAAAAAGAGTAAGTAACACGTGATCCGGGGAGAGAGCAATGCCATGTGAAGTCTTTGCTGGAGTGGGTTAGCCTGTCCTACTTACAGCAATGCTCCAGAGTACCTGTGACGTTATCTTCTCCGTTTTGTGTTGGCCGGCGTGCTAGCCGCCTGCCTGTCAACGAAGCCTATCCGTCTTATGGAAAAAGCGTCAATACTCGGGTTGTCCTTTCAAATTTTAACATGGTGGTTTATTAATGTCTGAACCTTGTTTCCTTCAGTTGCCTTATGAATGTTTGCCGTCCACGTAATTTAAAACTCGTATGCTGGTGGCCAGTGAGTAATGAACTTGTCCGTTTGATGTTGGAGAAAAGCCAATTTGCATGCGTAATTGGCGCACTCAGTCCGAAATAATCGCCAATGTGATTTTCATTGGAAATCTCATCAAATGTGTAAAGTAAGTTCATTTAAGTGGATTGCGTAAGAATAAAGGGATGCACGTTAGATCAAAGGGTCAAAGGATTTTAGCGAGCGTTAACCGCACCCGGTCATCTGCCCGACGAAGCCCTAAGGCCCTATGTCTGATGATGCACGTTAGATGATGGTTGCGCAACAATACGAGCATCCACGAGCTAATGGGGTTTTTGTTAATAACCCAAAAATAAAATTCTTCGCGTTCTGCTGTTTTAGTAACAGCGACCTTCGGGGGTTTCTGCATGACTAAATGTGAACGCAATCTTGACAAATTAAAGGGAAGGTGCAGGGATAAACAAAACAACTGAAGGGGATGCGCTGATTGAGTGAGCAAAGCAAACAAAATTAGCGAGAACGAAATCTTGACAAATTAAAAGGAAGGTGCAGGGGTAAACAAAACAACTGAAGGGGATGCGCAATTGTCAGCCAGTGTGTGCAAAAATGGGAGTGAAGCAACTTAGGAGACGGTGTAACTTTATGTACGTTCACAGTCCTATGAAAGTTGTGATATCCACCCAAAACCAAAACTGGTAGAAAAACCGCCAAGTTTCCAAAAACGGTCGGCCTTTGAAAGTAGTGATAGCATTCCACCAGGGAAAGGCCACCAAGGTCAATCCTATTAGCCAAGTTAATCGCACCCAATAATACTTTGGAAGTTAAATGAAAACTTGAAGATTGCTACAGCGAGTAGCAATCTTCAAGTTTTCATTTAACTTTCGAACTATTAGTTGGTGCGATTAACTTGGCTAATAGAATTGACCTTGGTGGCCTTTCCCTGGTTGAATGATATCACTACCTTCAAAGGCCAACCGTTTTTGGAAACTTGGCGGTTTTTCTACCAGTTTTGGTTTTGGGTGGATATAATTCACACGTACTGAGTGTTATTAAAACACTTACAGGAAATATGCTTCAATTAGGCTATATCAAATCAGAGCATTTTTATGTAACAAATTTTTAATGCTTGGGCTATAACACACCTACTACATGGCACTGAGATCTATGGCTTCGCACCAGATTATATGATTTCCAAAGCACACAAAATACAAAATAAAATTTTTTAAAGCTTATTTAAAATTGATACTAAAGTGCAAAAGAATTGTACATATAAAACATGATACTATAATGTAAAAAACCTAAGAGATTTATTGTTCCAATTTTTAAAAAGTGTTTTAATGTTTTAAATTGCCAGGATTCCTGCCAAGCTTTGCGGTCTTTGACGTCATGATATCAAACGCCAAGCTCTTTCTACAACACTTAACCCCACTGAGTAATAATAGTTCAAAAGTTAAATGAAATACATGAAAACTAGTTAGTTGTACCCGGGCCTAGCAGATCCCTCCCCACATCCTCCACCCCCCCCCCCTCCCTTTGCCCCTCCCCGATCCTCTATCCTCCCCCCCGCCCCCCGCCCGCCTACCTGCGTTTGCTCCGTGCATTAGGACAAAGCGTTTTATATAAATTGCTTACTGCGCATTTTGCAATTATTTCATTTAACGTTTGAAGTCTTAGTCGGTGGGATTAGAACTGAGGCCACATCTTTTTGTTCTAAATTGGTAAATCAATTTTTTCTTAATATTAACGAAAAGCTAATCCAAATTTTCGTTCCCTTTCTTTTTTTCATTCTTTTATTTGGCTTTTTAGTTTCGTTCTGAGGACAGCAATAAGATTTCACGTGGACTTAACACTTGGGCAACGCTGCCATTTCTGAAATCTTACAGGAAAGCTTATTCGTGTCCCTTTGCTGCTATGACTTTGGTTCACTTAAACCTTACCGTAAGGCCGCCCGCCCACTGAGCGACTTGGCCGCGCGGCCAGGTTGCTACAGCCAATGAAAATGATTAGTGCGTGATTTTACATAAACGGTAAGCATTCTCATTGGCTGCAGCGACCTGGCCGCGCGGCCAAGTCGCTCGGGCGGCCTAAACATCGAACGTCTGCGTTTTTAACTGCATGCTGTTATAAAGTAATTTACGTTTAGATTACGTTTTTGTTTTCTGATAAATAGGTTTACGTGCGTGTCAGCCTTTATCGAGAAGTATGCACCGAACTCGCTATATTTAGCATTGGGAAAAACAACAATTCTTCACTCATGTTCTTATGTCGTGCTAAGTATTCAGCATTTGTTTCTGTAGCCCTGTAGGCAAAACAAAAAGGTATGGCCTTGTAGGTTAAGAGCACATGACCTCAGGTCCTAGCTCCGGAATAAACTCTATTACTCAATAGGTCAAACTCAAACTCGCGTTTGTGTGTTCATTATTGTATGCCAAATAATGCTGTGCTCCCTAAAAACAAAACAACAACAAGCTGAACTCTGCCCTTAAAATAGTATTGAAGTTGATTGGTAACTGAAATTACGCTTCTCCTAAACGCCCGGTTTCATTCGCTTTTGGTTCGCTTTGTCAGAGGGCAGACGGCCGGTGTGGTTTCCGCTCTTCAATGAATTGAATTGAGTGATTGAATCGAATTGGGTAACAATCACTGAGTGCGTGATCGTTGTTGCGGGCTTATGTAATGCTGTGTAAGAAGGTGGGGGGAAGGATGCAAAATATAATAAAAAAACAAACAGAAGACACACCAAAAGGAAGGTTGAATTGGGGTGCACAATACATATCCACACAAAAATAAGAGACAAAGGTAAAAGGGGACGGAGTGTTGGGGACGACATGGGAAGAGGGCGGGAGAGGGGGAAGGGGAAGATAAAGGAGGAGAATGGGTAGAAAGGGGTTGCAAGCGGAGGAGAGGGGGACGAGAGGAGAATACATAACTCAATAAAAGCAGAAGAGGGTAAAAACACTTTCTGCAAAAAATACATATAACTCAATAACAACAGAAAAAGCGGGTGTAAAACAGTGCATTCAAAAATATATATGTAAATCAATAACAGCAGAAAAAAACACGCTTAAATATTGCACGCAAAAAATATCAGATTATATCAAAAAATATCAGACCTACGATAAGAATACGGTGTATAGGTTTCAACTTAATAAACAGATGTGGAAAATATCGTCCGTTATAAAATCCCTAAAAATAGTTACGACCAATCAGTCATTCCACCATACACCATTATTCGCGTCAGGTCGCGACCCAGGACAGGAGAATGGACACTCGCTATAGTATTGTCATAGATACTCCTTTGTCGGTCTCTACGAGCTCACCTTTATACCAATCCTGTCGAATCTAACTGGGAAAAAAAACCATATAGCAGCACTAACTAAGAACTTTGTCAAACTCCATTGTATAACTTACGCTCGATAACAATTTCTTTCGGGCGCTTCATGATAAACTTCTTCGATAAAACAACCGAATCGTTGTTCAAGTTAAACGTTAATAGGAAGGCAAATGACAAAATGGAGGGGGCAAAACGTTTGCGAGCCATTGAAATTCGTCGTATAGTTTACCCTGCAGTTACGACAGACTAAATCATAACACGTACAACGGATAAGAACTTAAAGAATTTATTGACTGCTGTATTCGCTTTAAGATAAGCTCCGTGACGCTCGGACAATATGTCATCTTATCTTTATATATTTGTTTTATTGTATGTTACCTTTTTTTTTTAGAATGTGCTGACCCAAGCCGCCTCACGAAAACAAACAAACAATAAAATACTGGCACTTTGGCAAATTCGGTTTATGTTGCAGTCTAGGCATATCATGTTAACGAACCAGCTTGTTTTTTTTTTTTCAGCCAATGGTTTCATTTTCTGATGATTACGTTTTTACACTATTACTGTATTTATTTATTTTTTTTTTTTTTTGAGATTACGCACAATCAGCCTAATTCCTAATTTATTTCGTGTGGAATATTCAGGGGCGTATCCAGGGTCGGATTGGGAGGGGGTGGACCGCCCTTGAAAAGAGAAAGTGAGGCCCCTTTTCTTCAAAATGTGTTAGGATCTTTTCTTTTTGTTGCTATGAAACCCCATGTATGCTATGTATCACGGATTAGGCAGGCAAGTAAATCCAGGCTAAAAAAAAGGGGGTAACCCACCACAAATTACAATAAAAGGTTTTTTATGGCTGTTCCTGACAGCAAAAAGCGTGCTGAATTCGAAAAAAAATTGTTATCTGATGCCATTTTCCTGGGAAAATAGCTTTAATTTGCATGTTATGGTTAAAAAAATGCATAATGCACTTAATACATATTTGGAAATACGAATGTACCTTGCATTTTGAGGACAGTTTTTTTTCTGGAACATACTCGAAAGCATGTGAACTTTAAGATTCCGATGGGTTCTAGACTTTACAGTGGTGCCTATCGC
>JAHWFP010057685.1:45046-84815 GCA_023313725.1 Lithobius niger
CCCCCCCCCCCCCCCCTCCACACACACAAACACTTTCCACTTTCGGCCATTTATTTTCACACACTTTACTTCTGTCCGTTATAACAGCCGGGTGCTGCAACTGCATGTACTGTTCTGCTTAGTTTTCAATCAATATTCAACTTTGTATAAATTATTAATTAAAACATTTTTTTATTGATTATTCTAGATGTATGTGGTGTGTTGACTGTTGACGGGTTGTGGTGTGGTGACTGGTGGTGTGTTGTTACAGAAATACATCGATATTTACCCCCCCCCCTCCTAAAATATCAGTCTGAAGGCTGCAATTTTAACACGTGTAAAATGCTGCCTATGGCCTGTGGCCCATGCTTCAGTATGGCTCAACGATTTGGTTTCAAAGGTTGTGGGTTGAATTCCCCGTTCAAGCAGTCTAACATACAAGTTCAAAAGGCAACGTAAATAAGTTTGCATCTGTATTTATTTAGCTCCTTTGGCTTTCCGTCTTTAACACCATTCAAAAGTTAAAAATGAGCAAGAAAATTGAACGGTAACTGTGATGCCAGCTCCTAGTAAAACGGGCGTGGCTCGGTCCCTAATAATTGTAGACACTTTTCATTACTCTTGATTCAAAGAAGACATTCCCACCCTTCCAGTGAACCTAATAGGAGTCATTCATCTAAATTAGAAACGTCACAGGAGCATTTGCAATATGAAAATTAGCGAAACATTGAACCGTAACTGTGATACCAACCACTAGTAAAACAGTCATGGCTCGGTCTCTAATCGTTGTAAATCTTTTGCATTACTCTTGATTCAAAGAAGACATTCCCACCTTTTGAATAAACCTAATTGGAGTCATTCATTTAAATTAGAAAATTCACAAGAGCAGTTTAAAGTTAAAAATGAGCGAAAAATTGAACAGTAACTGTGATACCAGCCCCTATAGCAAAACGGGCGTGGCTCTGTCCCTAATAGTGGTAGACCATTTTCATTACCCTTGATTTAAAGAAGACATTCCCACCCTTCGAGTGAACCTAATTGGAGTAATTCATCTAAATTAGAAATGCCACAACAGCAGTGGAAAGCTGAAAATAAGAGAAAAATTGAACTGTAACTGTGATACCTGCTCCTAGTAAAACGGACGAAGCTCGGTCCCTAATAGCAAGAATTCTTGCTAATAGTAGTAGACAGTGCGCTTGATTCAAAGAAGACATTCCCGCCTTTCGAATGAATCTAATTGGAGTCACTCATCTAAACTAGAAACGTCACGAGAGCAGTTGAAAGTTGAATATGAGCGAAAACTTGAACGGCAACTTTGATACCAGATAGTAAAACGGGCGTAGCTCGGCCCCTAATAGTAGTAGACCTTTTTCCGTGCCCTTGAATCAAAAAAACATTTCCACCCTTCGAATGAACCTAATTGGAGTCGTTCATCTAATAAATTAGAAACGACGCAACAGCAATTGAAAATTTAAGTTGTATTCTTAAATTCAGACATCTATAAACATTAAATAAACCAAAATAAACCAACACGACTTTCTCGATAACCGAGAGATATGGAAAAAATGTAAGGGACCTACATTGTAGATTACGTTATTGTAAACAACTTATGTGTAAACCGTTTTTGTGTAACACTAACGGTTGTTGCGCAATACGCCAAATAGCAACAAATTGAGTAGAAAATTGGGCGTCATTTTTAATGCTGAAGGTTTTCAACCTGGCTCCCTTCAAAATATTAAAGTGCACATCCTTTTTGTTTAGGTACCAGCAAAAAAACTGCCCTCAGACCCTCACAATGCAAGGTACACTAAAATTTCCTTCTTATTTCCGTATATGTATTAAATGCATTTTTTAACTAAGGTTAAAGACGGGAAAGCCAAAGGCCACAAGAAATAATAAAATACAGATGCAAACCTACTTACGTTGCCTTTTGGACTTAACATGTCAGACTGCCTGAGCGGGGAATCGAACCCAGGACCTTTGAAACCAAAGACCGAGGTCCTACCGCTGAGGCAGACTGACACGGCCAAAAGGAAACGTCCATAGGCAGCATTTAACACGTGCATACCCCCCCCCCCCCACTCCTTCTCCCAAACAAAATATTTGGCCCTGTGAAAATCCAATTCATACAGCATTAGAAGAATGAAAAACTGCTAAGGAAAATAAAATGGAAACTTGTTCGGTTATTGTGTGGATGAATTTGTGTATCGTTCACCGTCAGCAATTAACTGTACCTAATTAAATGTAAGGTTTCACATAGCGCAGTGTTCCTGTACTGTTTAGTCCACGTGAAACCTTACTGCTGTATTCAACCATAAGACACATAAATACAATTAAAACCATATCCCAACTTTAAAATTTATTGTAAGAATAATTTACTCATTTAGTGTATAATGTAGGCTAAACACTCGCCTACTTTCGGGGCTAAATTTTTCAGTATTATTCGAATCAAGTCGTCTCCTTTCCGTTCATCCTATTGATACATACACCACTTTTCAACAGGTTTTCGAGGAGTCGCACGAACCCTGAATTACTTAATTTGTAGTCGGCACTAAGCACACTAAAAGTATGGTTTTACGATTTCTCAGCGATGTCGTTTAGCCAAGTAGAATGAACCGATCAGACCTATCGTGATTGAAGGTAAAAACATGTGAATACAGCAGTAAGGTTTCACGTGGAATAAAGAGTACGGGTACAGTGCGGTATGTGAAACAGTAAAGTTTATTTGTGTTACTTTGCTGTTTTGACTTCGATCAGTTAAACCTTACTTTAAACGTCAAACGAGCTCGGTTTTGTTTTCTAATTCGTGGTACTTTGACATACCAAGTTGGTCTTCTGTAATCCTTGCAACGCATTGAATTTCGCTCGCTCATTCGGTGCAAGTCTTTCGTTTGTAAGTTGGCTTTTCTACAGCTCTCTTTCAGCGACTTTGGCTTTTATTCGTGTTATACAGGCTGGCAAGTCAAATGAGCAACGAACACTTTAGCTTTGAAACGGCAGGGTGACGTCAAACCACTGTGTAAACTAATTCGTAATAAGGATAATGTTTCCTCTTCACGTTTTCTCAAAGTGCGGGTGAATTGTTGACACACAACATTGTTAGCATTTGTTTGGTCTTTTTAAGTCTACGCCTTGCGGCTGGCGTTTGCTGATGGGCATTATTGCCTAATAACAATGTTTAAAACAATGTAAAACAATAAAACTGAACGTTAACTCAGGGTCAATGGCGGCCGACGTTTATGAGTTATTAAGTGAATGCAGAGAAAATGGAATAATTACTGAAAAGGACATTCAGTCAGGGCAAGTGACGAGAGGAATTTTTAATGCAATCTGTGTAGAAGCCAAACGGAGAGGAATATCGATTGAGGATTTGCGTCAATTTGGAATAGAAGAGTAATACCGAGATATTGACATGGAAAATGTTGAAAATGGTGGAGAAGAGAAGGGCAGTAACAACAATGAAGTGAATTGTAACAATAAGGACAATGGTGATAATGGCAATAGCAGTGGTGTAAATACAAACAAGGGTTGTGAAAAAGGAGTTGAAAACGACAAAGCTAAAAGTTCTTACAGCCGTGTTGTGTCAAACTCAGTAAATCAAGATAAGCAAGATACTTTGACTTATGTACGTGAAATTTTTCGTAGTGAGTGGAATGAACGTAATGAAGAAGATCAGCAAGCAAGACCGAGGCAGTACTCACGTCAAGTGATGAACTTAAAACGCCTATACGAAGGCAGTTTTAAGGCAGTCATAACGTGGATGCTGTAGAAGCTGTTTGCAACCTTAGGGCTGGCCACGTCTTCCAGGTTGTTCTGAAAAATGCAGCAGCAAAACGCAAGCTACTCCAGGCTACAGTAAAAATAAATGGTTTCCAAGTTGATATCTGTGACTATCATGAGGATTTAATAGAAGCCAAGCTGCACTGGCTCCCATACGAAGTTACTGCTCAAGATGTCAGTGCGGCAGTTAGACGTTTTGGAGACTTAATGTCTGACTCGTTTGAAAAATTGACGGCAGGAGGGCGATATGTGTGTGATTTAGGTGTGCGCCATGTGAAAATTAAGCTTCGTGAAACTGTCACGATGGACGATGTTCCTGAAATTTTGTATGTGCCAGGAATTCCTGCGTTGGTCATGGTGGCAGACCGCGCGCCGCGTTGCCTGCGTTGCGGAATTCATGGGCACTTCAGCCGCGCACGCGTGAGTGTGGAGTGCGGCGTATGCGGGTGCTACCGTGACCCGCGTGACCTATGTCCTCATTTGCATGCCCAATCAATTGCTGAAGCGCAAAAGAACAGCATAATGAGTAATGTTGTTCCAGTCTGTAGTGCTGAGTCAAATGGTGTTGCAAAGCAACAGCAGCAAGGCGTACCTGCTGAACCAGCTTCAACGACCCCAATAGTGCATCTAGTAGAACAGCCTTCAAATAGTTCAGTGCATGCAGCTCCGTCTACATCAAGTACAGTCGGTACGAACGCAACAACAACATGCGCGGGCAAAGTCATCGAAGGCACTAGTAGTGAATCAGAGGGAATGCAGTTAGTGGCGCCACCAAGCAAGAGGAAGCGTGCAAATACACGAAAGAAGAAGCAACCAGTGGAAGAAGAATGTGTGAGGCAAGAGCCATCGAGAAAAGTTGTGAGTGACGAAGCAATTTGTCAAGGTGTCTTGCCACAAGTGTTGCGTTCTGCGCCATGCAGTAAGCAGCAAGCTTCACACCATACATTGCTACATGAGCAGCAAATGTGCTGCACGCAAAAAGAGTTGCAAGATAGTGAGCAAGAAATGTCACAGATGTCCAAAGATGTGTCAGAGTGCTGCTCTGCGGGTGGGAATAAGGAAGGATGAGTCAATGTGAATAAATGTATTGTAGGCAAATTTTGTACAAACAAGGTCTAGTGTAATTTAACCTAACTTAAATTCGTTTGCACTTTTGCGCTAGGGTCATGGAATGCAAGAGGCCTCAACGGTAAAATACAAGAAAGAGATAATCTTTTAGGGCATGTTGACATTTTAGGAGTGCAGGAAGCGTATACTAGCAATACCATACCAGACATCCCGAAAGTAGATTGTATTGCATCACACTCGAATTCTAAAGTTAGAATTTTTATCAAATGGAAAGTACCGCACCTAAGCATAGTTTTTAAGCGTGTGCGTGAAATAGACGCATGCACTATCAAAGTGTGGATGAGCAACAGGTGGGTGACTGTGGTCTTCTTACATGCCTCACAACAAGTTCTTGGTGGGACTTGGCAGACATGGTTGAGTCAGTTTCAGCCACCTTGCATAATTGCTGGCGATTTCAATGCTCATCACTTTGCGTGGGGTTCTACACATTGTGATGCAAGGGGTCGTTGGCTCGTGCAGGTTATTACTACTTTAGGTCTAGCAGTGGTTCACAATAAAATGCCAACATTTGTACGCATGCAAGCTGGAAGGCAGCAGGAGTCGGCGATTGATCTCTTTCTCTGCTCGCCAGAGATTGCTGACGCCTTCAACTTTATTGTCTCAGACGATCTTCGAGGAAGCGATCATTTTCCGATTGCTCTCCTTCCAGTTGCTATTGGGCATTTTACGTCATCTGGGCTTCCTAAGAACAAGAGACCGAATGTAGACAATGGAAATTTCAGCGATTGGTGCAACAAGTTGGTTCCTGTCAAGAATCAGAAGTTGCACTGTCGGACATGGCGTGCTAAACCAATTTGGTGGACTGCTGTGTGCAGTAATGCAGTCAAAGATAGGCGCCTTGCATATCGCCGATGGAAGCGCTGCCCGAATGACGAAACGTGGCACATTCACAAGGGTACGGCACAAGAGTCAGCATACATATTGCGTAAGGAAAAGGCCCAGTACGGCATAAGGATTTGCGCAGCGGTTGCCTCCACCGGCCCAATAACGCAGGCATGGCGTGCACTTCGACCACAAGACGCTAAAGGCACTGTAGTATGGGCTTATGGGCTGCTATCGTCGGGAGATCTGAGTAGCACGGTGTTAACTGGTGAATCATTGGCTAATGCATTTAATGTGAGATTTGCAAGCGTATACTCGTTACCGAGTGGTGCGGAACTACCAACTGTCACGGGTATAGACTGTGTTTCGTACGCTAACCTAGGCTCTTTGTCAAATCAGGACACTTCGAACTTCCCCTTCTGTATTTGCAAGAGCTTTATGATGGTGCTCCGCTGCCTCCATCATGGCTATTTACTGTTCTAATACCAGTTCACAAACGAGGCAGCAAACGCTCGGATCTAAGGAATTTCAGACCAATTGCACTGCTTTCCTGTGCACGCAAGGTATATGAGCGCATGCTAGTCTACCGTCTAAATTGGCACATGGAATATTACAACTGTCCGTCAAGCATCCAATTCGGTTACAGGTCAGGAAGGAGCGCGCAGGACGCAATCCTATATCTCTTGACCAGTATTAGGGAGGCTTGGGCGCATGGTCTCGTGGTTGTAGCTGTATTTTTGGACATACAAGCAGCGTATGACACTGTAAGCATGGCTTGGGTGGAAGCATCCTTAACTAGCATGGGTGTTGGGAGTAAGTTGTCTGGTGCTGTGCTAGCTCTCCTTGCAAAGAGAGTGTTTGCAACAAAAGTTAATGGTCACTAGTCTTCACAAGCAAGCACTGACCGAGGGCTGCCGCAAGGCCGCTGTCTCAGTCCAGTGCTTTTTGCAATTGCCATAAATGAAGTTTTGGAAGAGATGCGGTATCATATGAACATTGTGTGTTACGCTGATGATGTGGCAGTGTGGTTTGTTGGAAGTGACACTGACGTACTAGCACGGCTTGCCCAGGGTGCTGTAGAGCGCATTGAGCAAGCCTTGGCGAAACGAGGTCTTTCGTTGTCACCAGCGAAAACTGAAATGGTTTTGTTCTCTCGCATCAGAAACGTATGTTGTGCCTCGCTGCAGATTGAGGTAGGAGGGATTTTAATCCACCCAACGAACTGCGTGAGGTATCTAGGTGTTTGGTTGGATAGTGGTCTACGGTGGACAGAGCACACAAGAGTTCTGAGAGAGAGGTTGGAGCTCCGCCTTCCAGTCTTGCAAGCACTGACACACTACCATGACATTCCAAGGAAACA
Source organism: Lithobius niger (assembly GCA_023313725.1). Taxonomy (NCBI): domain Eukaryota; kingdom Metazoa; phylum Arthropoda; class Chilopoda; order Lithobiomorpha; family Lithobiidae; genus Lithobius; species Lithobius niger. Next base: position 52,116 of record JAHWFP010057685.1, read on the forward strand.
CCTGTTAGCGGCTTATCGTGCACATGTTAGAGCAACCTTAGATTTCCACCTCCCTTTCCTTGCAGGAGCAAAACGGCAACTGAACAGTTAACAAGTTGTCATCAATGAGGGTCTACGAACGGTGACTCGTTACAACTCCAGTTCAGAGTCTCTGGGTGGAGGCCTGCGATCCACCAGTACATCTTAGGGCTGATGATGGGTTAGTGATGCTGTGCCTACAGAATATCTGTAGAGGTGCACATGACCCTGTCTCGAAGATTCTATATGATTACATTTCTCTGAATGTAGACGAGTGTGAGAAGCTTGGTGTTGCAGGCCGAGGATGAATCTTCTTCGTGACCCTTTTTTTCGTTTTCTTCTGAGTGTCACATCTGTGCATCCTCATTGCCCGTGGGTATGGTGCCCTGAATTAGATATAGTGTTCACTAGGAACAGTGTACAAGCGTGCCGTATTTTTTGTGAAGCATCTTTTCGCGCGGAAACGATGACTGGAGGAATTGGAGTGTGGATACCAGACTTGAAACTGCGGCTCCAGAGAAGCTTTGCTGATGTCTCATCGAGCTATGTTTGTGAGATGGCAGCAATATCTATAGCTCTTGATATTGCGACCGACTATGAGCTTCTAGACTTCAGGATCCTTACAGACTCGAGAGCATCAGTTATGGCGCTGAGAGGAGCGATAGCATCTCTGTCTGTATCAGATCCATTGTAGTACAGTATCTGCTGAAAGCTATGGACTGCGTCACAATCGGTTTTCCAGCAATTGAGTGGGTAAAAGGGCATACTGGTATCAAAGGCAATTAGGAAGCAGATGAGATAGCAAAGCAAGCATGCATGCTGAGTGATAAGATCATAACTCTTACGCCTTTCATGGCGACAGCAAAAAATAAGCTCCGATCCTGGACGTTGAAGCGCTGGAATTTAGAGTGGGCAAATGCGCAGGCAGGTAGGGCACTGTTCCGGATCTGTCAGACAAGCGCCTATGAGTCACCTCTCAATGCTCTGCCCTACTGGAAAGCCAGACTAGCTCACGGCTGAGGACTGGACATTGTTTGCTGCAGTCACATAGGAAAAGAGTGGGCTGGAGCCTGACTTCAGCCTGTTTGTGTGGTGAGGAGAGCACTGTCTCGCATCTGTTGCTACACTGTCCCTTATGGCAGAGTGAACGGCGAATAATATCGCTCTGGATTAAGAACAGTACAACAGTAGATGACCTACTTGCAGTTACTGGGCGTGCAGAGGATTTAGTTCGGCTCAGCAGCATTGCGAAATTTGTTAAGGCAACGTGCTCCATAATTTGAGTCATCCTTCGCTTGTTCCCCCTGTAAACCAGTATTGTTATTGAATTTGTGTATGTATAAGTAGTATGGCAATTTGTGTGATTTCTGTGGCTTGTGTAGTTTCGCAGTGATCTTAGTGTTTCTTGTTGGTAGGTATTGTACTTTTGTTTTGAAGTGGGCGCATGGCTTAGGGCCAGGGCTCACAATAAAAATGCAATGCTCCCCGTAACTCCGAAATGGCTCGACCAATTGAAATTTCTATTTCTATAAAGGGCACATGTCCGGAAGTAGCTCTTTCAAATGAGCTAAGAACCAGCTTTCTAGTACAAATGGTTTAGTCTGTAGAGACCATTATATTAAAACGTGTCCAAAGAAGAAGTAAGAGGTCCAAGCCAAAAATGAAAATCACGATTCCAGCTTAGTCCTGATCTACAAAGTGACCAATCGGAAATTAATAAAAGTTGGTAAACGTGTTAACCAAGTCCAAGAAAGCTTATATATTAAATTTGAGAGGAACCTATTAAAAGGCAGCGGAGAAATTAAGCATCGAAATTTTGGCTTAACATGGGAGACCGAGGCCAAACCTTACAGTAAAGGCTAATATGGATGTGGGTGCTTTTAGGTATAGTTTTATCTCGAGAGGCAGTTAACCAATCAGGAGCCACTAAACGGCAGCCTTCAGCCAGGAGTACAGAATTACAGCCAAAATTTCGACACTTAATTTCTCCGCTGTCTTTAAATATTTAGCGGCGTACCACAGGGCTCCGTTTTGGGCCCATTGTTGTTTGTGGTCTACTTAAACGACTTATCTTGTAATCCTTCATCTGTCTGTAATTCAAAGTTTGCAGATGATCTTAAGATCGATAAGGCTGTTATTGATATTGATAACGGCGCGTTGTTGGCCTTTGAGATTGACTACGTTTCCAGTTGGTCGGCCAAGTGGCAACTGCTAATTTCTTCAACCAAATCCCAAATCATACATATTGGAAATTCAAATCCAAGGACATCGTATTATCTTGATAATTGCCTCTTCCTTCGGTTAATGCGACTAAAGCTCTTGGGGTCTGGTTTGGTGATGGACTTAAGTTTAGCCTGCACTGTCGCAAAATTACTGCATCTGCGTATGCGCGCGTAGCTTTGATTAATAGATGCTTTTCATGCGGTGACCGCGAAATCAAAGTTTGGGCATTCAAGGTCTATGTCAGACCAATTTTGGAATATGCATGCCCAGTTTGGTCACCTTACTTGCTTCATGACATTGTTGCAGTTCAGGCAGTCCAGCGATGGTTTACCAAGGCAGTGCCTGGCTTGCGCAACCTGTCATATGGAAGACATCAGCAGATCCTTAAACTTGACCCACTCGAAGTACGGAGAATCAAAATTGATCTTATTCTTACCTACCAAATTATTCATGGTGTAGTTGGGGTGGATATGCCTCTTTTTGACCTGTCAGAGTTAAATCGGACTAGAGGTAATTCCCTGAAACTTATGGTGCAAACATCACATTTAGATTGTAGACGTAATTTTTTCGCGTTGCGTGTGGTTAGGATTTGGAATTTTTTACCAGACGAAATTGTCACCTCGCGGACAGTTCATACATTTCGGAGTCGCCTCAGCTCGTTTAATCTAGAGATTTTTATGCGTCGGTCTTATCCTCCGAGTTAAACATGTAATCTTGCAGATGATTCCGCTTTTCGTAAGTCTGCTTTCACCCCATGAAACCTTTGCTGCCTGTTAGTGACGCTTGGTCCTTGCCTGATCCGTTCCTATTGCAACAAAGTGTTTTTATTTATTTATTTATTCATTTTTAGCTGGTGACAATTCCCATTTTGGGGATGCTTTTGTTTTTAGTACTTATCATAGCCATACTTTGTATTATATAACGTTGCTTTTTAACAATCTCATTTGTTCATCTGGATTTTATTTTTTACTTGGGCCGATCCTACACCTCCCGTGTCCAACACGTTTGGCGATGCCATCGGGTGCCATAGAGTCCCTGGCAGGTCTAACCTTGGTGGTAAGGCATTCGTGTCCCAATACCTAATCCTTATACCTAATACCTAATCCCAATACCTAATACCTTCCCTTGGCCAATCTGTATCATTATTTGTGATTGTGACGCAAGTCTATGAGCGGTAATTGTTTATGTATTAAACGTAACAATACAGTGCATAAATTGTTGGCTAATTCTAGAGAAAGGGATCGTTGGACGATCTAGATAAAACATGTATTACAGGGCCCTATTGCCCATGTACTGCTAACTGTATCTAGTGACAAAATACAGATGTTGTCTACCACTCGATGTGTATTTACTTATTGGAAATCCAGCAGCAGTTCAAGATATCAGACGGCCTCAATGTAAGTCATATATTCCCACAAGATGGTATCAAGCGTGGTTGAACTGTAATGGCGACGGTAAGCCTACAAATTTCTATGATGACTTCATGCTGGATGTCCAAATGTTAGTGAACCAAGAAACGAAGTGACGTGGCAAGCTAGATACAAATAACTTTTTCGAAACGTTTATTTTTGATACTCCTTACAATTTTTTGTATAAAAAGATAACATCAAGCAAACAAACGCATAAACACCATGAATGACAGTACTAAGCAATACAAAGGTATTACTATCTTCAACGGCTATAATTTCCAGTATTGGTCAACAAGTGTACAATTATACCTTCGATCAAAGGGTGTATGGACAAAAGCTATAATAGATGCAGCACCTCCAAATGATGCAGCGCCAGATATTCGCTCAGCACACGACATTGCAGACGCAAAGTGCAGGACTACCATGGATGACACAAAAAGCACTATATGCGCATCACACGTCAGCTAAAAATCTGTGGACTGCCATCCGTGAACGCCATACTGGACTAGAGGAGTACCGACAACTAGAAGCGTATAATGTCAACTACTAAGTTACTTACTGGCCAAACCCTCGTTTCATACTGCGCCCAGATGAAGTAATTAGCACAAAAATGCTTACAATTAGGCAAACAAATCTCAGACACTGAGTTATGTTACTACGTCTTAAAAGGAGTGACACGTTCCGATTTAGCCTCATTAGTACAAACCTTAGAGCTTAAAGAAGACTTGACGTTTTCCAAAGTCGAAGAAACATTAAGCAAATATGGTGATAAAGAACCAATAAGTCAGACTTCTATGATGTTTCCCTGGACAGGGCGATCAACAACACGCCAATTCACACGATCTGTACCCGGACGGCTTGGCCAATCTTCAAATCAACGTGGCCGTTCCTTATCTAGAGGATCATTGCAACAAGCCCAAGTTTGTGATTATTGTGGAATTTATAATCACACCCGTATGGTTTGCAGAAAACGACAGCGTGACGAAGCTCAAGGAATTTATGTTGCAACCGTAACATCCACACCGCCTAACCTAAATATACCTAGCCAAGTGAATACTGTTGTGGAAGCTACTCAATAGATGTCAGTAGCTTCCTTCTGTACAACCGGATGTAGCGATGCATCCGGAAACGATATAAAGCTCGTAGTATTTAACATGTCGACCTGTGTTCTTTAGGTCTCCCACACAATCCGCACTCATCTTTAAGTTTAATCATAAGTAGAAAATACAACATGGTGTCAGAAGTGGACCTGCCCTACTAATCCAGCTCTCAAAGCCAAAAACGATCGCTGTTCTGAAGTAAGTGGACGACATTTTGGACTCTGATCACCACTTGTGCACCACGAGACACTTCGTTTACACGTAATGGCTGCCAACAACGGAATTCCTGCACCGGAGCAATTTGACTTCGAGGATCCCGCCAAATGGGAAAGGTGGATCGATCGATTTCAACATTATAGACTGGTAAGCGGTTTGGCAGAAAAGGGTGGAGAAATACAAGTATCCTCATTAGTTTACTGTATGGGAGAGAAAGCAGGCGATATTTTTCGCGCTTTCCAACTAAGTGATGCCGATAAAAAGAACTACCAAATGGTCCTGAATAAATTCAAGAATCATTTTGAACCGAAAGTAAATACGATTTTTGAGAGAGCCAAGTTAAATGTCCTGATGCAACAGCCCGGACAATCTACCAACGATTACGCGCTAGCATTAAAAACCCAAGCAGCAAGGTGTGGTTACGATACCACGGCCCACAGAGATGAGCACACGCGTGATCGTTTTGTTGTGGGAATTTTGGACAAAAAGCTCTCCAAAAAACTACAACTCGATGCCAAACTAACGTTAGCAACAGCCGTTGAAACCGCGCTTCTCTCCGAAACTGTGGAGCATCAGCAAGCTTTATTAACAAATAATTTCAAATCTTCAAGTGACACAGACGAAGTGCACAGAGTGAGGGCGAAATTCAAGAATTATCCAAAACGAAACGGAAACTCGAGCTATCATGAAAACCTGAACCAAGCAAGTAACGCCACCTACCGGCAACCAAACCAAACAAAACCAAGTGCATCAAAGGAAATAAAAGACAATCGACGATGCGGTTGGTGTGGCTACACGTCCGTTCATACAAGAAAAGATTGCCCAGCAAAGGAGAAAATCTGCTCCATATGCAAAAAGAAAGGACATTTTGGTGCTGTATGTCGCCAGAAAAACACAAATAACGTGAAACAAATAAACATGGAAGAAAACGATGCAAACACGCTATTCTTAGGATCAATTGAGGCAAGAGTGATCGACCGGAAATCGTCACGTAAACACTTCGAAGTGAATATTGCCATGTGCGACCAAGTGACTCGATTTTTTGCGGATTCTGGAGCAGATATTACAGTTTTGCCCAAGAAATTATACAATCCAGAGACAATGCCAATACTGGAAACTCCTTCAAAACAGCTGACAGCACATGGAGGTAGCAAATTAGCACTGGTAGGTCAGTTTATTACAACGTTACACTACAAGAATAATTCGACATTAGAAGAAATATGCGTTATTGACACTGACGATTGTCCATTATTAGGCAGAGATGCTGCGTTAGAATTAGGACTAATGCAACGCATTAATAAGGTGATCGAAACAGATTATATGGATAAATACAAACACATGTTTCAAGGGTTGGGTTTAATAAAAGGCCCTCCGTACACAATTAAGTTGAAAACGGACACAAACCCAAGACCACTAAAAGCACCAAGAAGAATCCCATTTGCCCTAAGGGACAAAGTTAAAGAAGAGCTTGACCGGATGGAGAAGATGGGTGTTATCAGAAGGGTGTTTGAACCAACTGAAAGATGTGCAGGAATGGTTCTAGCACCTAAACCTGATGGACAAATTAGAATTTGTGCTGACTTTGTGGATTTAAATGAAGATTTGGTGAGTGACCGTACTATACTTCCTACAGTGGACGAATGTTTGGGAAAACTCGCAGGGGCCACAGTATTTACTAAACTGGATGCTAATCATTTATTCTGGCAAGCAGCTTTGAATGAGGAGTCACAATTACTCACAACATTCATCACACCATGGGGCCGATACTGCTTCCAGCGCATTCCTTTTGGGATTAAGTGTGCGCCAGAATATTTCCAGGCAACAATGCAGCGCATTCTTGAAAACAAACCCGCAGAGCCACTCCTGGATGACATCATTATTGCAGGAAAAGACACAAGAGACCATGACAAAAAGTTAGAGACAGTCATGGAAGCGCTGCAAGAAAATGGCATCACACTTAACAAAAACAAGTGTGAATTTGCAAAAGATGAAATCAGATTCCTTGGACATGTTGTTAACGCCAAAGGTGTACACGTTGATCCAAAGAAGGTCGAAGCCATTGTTCGCTACGAACCCCCTAAAGATAAGCACGAATTACTACGTTATCTAGGAATGTTGAACCAACTAGGCAAGTTCATACCAGAACTAGCAGAAAACACACACCCGCTGCGTACACTGCTCAGCAAGGAAAATGAATGGACTTGGTCAAGAGACCAACAGAATGCTTTTGCCAAAATCCAAGAAGCGCTGACCTCACCACCAGTCTTGGGACACTACGATCCTAAGAGCGAAACGAGAGTTTCGGCGGATGCCTCGTCCTTTGGGTTGGGTTCTGTTCTCTTGCAGAAGAAAAAGCAGGATGGCAGCGAAGAAGTTTGGCAACCAATTGCATACGCTTCAAGGGCTCTTAGCGACACAGAGTCTAGGTATGCTCAGATTGAGAAAGAGACTCTGGCAATTACCTGGGCAGTGGAGCGATTCACCGACTACCTGATTGTAATCGAGTTTACGATCGAAACCGACCACAAACCACTTCTTCCAATCTTGACAACCAAGTACATAGCAGACCTCTCCGCCAGACTGCAAAGATTCAAAATGAGACTGGCACCCTACACATACAAAGTTATCTATGTGCCAGGAACCGCTCTAAAAACAGCCGATGCACTATCAAGAGCGCCAGTTGAACATTTTGGTAACGATGTGGACATCTTGAAGGAAGATGATATCGAATGCCACGTACAAAATGTGATGGCAGGTATGCCAGCTACGGACAGAAAGCTCGAGGAGATAAGAACTGCACAAGCAGACGACGAAACCTGCAAAGTTGTGAGACAGTATGTGGAAAAAGGCTGGCCTACACACAGAAAGTCAGTCAACCCACTGGCACTACCATACTGGCCTGCACGAAATGAAATAAGTGTACAGACTAATATACTTACGAGGAACAACAAACTTGTCATTCCAAGTTCCTTGCAAACTGAGATGCTGAAACTTGTTCACCATGGTCACATGGGTATTCAGCGTTCAAGACAGCGAGCTAATGAAACACTATGGTGGCCTGGAATGGCAAAACAAATTGAAGAAATCACCAAAATGTGTGAAACCTGCGTGAAAACAAAATCACCGCCAAGGGAACCCCTCATCACGACGGAACTCCCAGAAGGACCATGGCAAGCCTTGGCTGCAGATCTGTTTCTTCTAAAGAAACGAGAGTATCTGATGATTACAGACTACTACTCAAGATTTCCTGAAATAGCCATACTGCAGACAACCACAACTTCGGGAGTCATTGAGGCAGCCAAATCCATATTCTCAAGACATGGCTATCCACTAGTTTTGAGATCGGACAATGGACCACAATTCTCATCGCAAGAATTCAAGCAGTGGGCAAATGAAAAAGGTTTTCAACATGTAACTAGCAGTCCTCATCTGCCACGCAGTAATGGCCTAGTAGAAGCAGCGATCAAGACGGTAAAGAACCTCCTTACCAAAGCGGACGACCCTTATGAAACACTCTTAACATACAGGGCCACCCCGGGAGAAACAGGATACAGCCCAGCTAAACTGCTTTACTCGCGACAAATCCGTTCTTCTTTACCATGCTTGCCGGTGACATTAAAACCTAGCCTACCTAATTATCGTCAAGTTCGCCAGAGAGATGAGCAAAGCAAACAGCGACAAAAGATAGCCTACAACCGCCGTCACCGTACTCAAAACAGGAGTGACCTGCCTACAGGGTCTAGAGTGTGGATAACCGATTTACATCGAGAAGGGCAAATTGTGAAGAAAGATGATACACCTAGATCGTATATTGTCAAAACTGATCAAGGTACCATTCGACGTGCTTCGCAGCATTTGCAGGCCCTGCCGCCGAGAAATGCACCAGCCGTGATAGCGGCTCCTCCACGAACCCTGAATTTTGGTGTTCCTACAAGCGCGGCGGCGCGGTGGGATAACGAAGTAGATGTTACTCAGGCACAAGATGGAATAGCGGCCAGCAGTCCCATGGGCTCACCAAGAGACTGTGCGTCCAATTCATCAGCAGAAAAGGGAGAACCACAGACTTCTGCGGTTACAACCAGGTGTGGCCGAAAGGTGGCACCGCCAAAGAAACTAGACTTATAAGACCCATAATGTCAATCAATGTTTTGTAAAAAAAGGGAGATGTTGTGGAAGCTACTCAATAGATGTCAGTAGCTTCCTTCTGTACAACCGGATGTAGCGATGCATCCGGAAACGATATAAAGCTCGTAGTATTTAACATGTCGACCTGTGTTCTTTAGGTCTCCCACACAATCCGCACTCATCTTTAAGTTTAATCATAAGTAGAAAATACAACAAATACCACTGGCAACAGTGGAAGACAACCTAGCAGACACAGAGGCTCGAATAGACAAGGGAATCAACGCAGACGTGTACCAAAAGCACACCAAGCTTGTGCGAATGACTGTAAAAATGATCCGCATGCCTATGTCGAAAATTCTGCCCCTCAATTTCCTGATTTTGAAGATGATGCCGGTACATCAGACCCACAGAATGCATGCATGGCATTTCTGACATACGTTCAAGATGTTCCAGATTGTATGGACGAGAAAGAAGACCCATTCTATTATGCCCTAACTGTTAACTTAGGTGAGACAAGACGTTTGAATGTGGAATACACGTGGCTGATGGATTCAGGAGCCAACACTCACTTGACATTTCGTGACGACTGGCTTAGGAATTGGGTACCAGTTCATATTCCAATTGCTCTAGCAGGTAGAGACAACATAATCTACGCTACCAAAAAGGGTGAAGTGTTAATTGCTACACGAGGTGGAAAATTATTGATAAGAGATGTACTCTATTCTGCAGAAATGGCTGATAATCTTTTATCTGTCCCAATGTTGGATGAGCAAAAAATACACACGGATTTCGGTGACGGAAGAGCTGTGACGATTCACCCCTCCGGACAAATTATTGGTGTTGGGAAGAAACTTCAACGTGCGTACATATTACAAGCAGACACAATAATGATAGATGGAACTGTAGCTACGTCACTTCCGAATGACCAATCTACCATCACCCCAACTAGTGCTGACCCTAGGAAGACAAAAAATGCTCACGTATTTAAAGGTACCATGCAGGCTTTACCTTCCATGAAACAGGTTACAAAACGCGATGCATTGTGGTTACTATGGCATCGACGACTCGGACACCCATCGCAAGCACGAATGGAAACTATTCTGCGTAATGACCTATTACGTGGTATACAGTTTAAGAAGGGTCATTTACCGCTGTGTAAAGTCTGTATTGAGGCTAAAATGAAAAGTACACTTGCTACGGGTAGACATGGCATACGATCGACGTATACTATGCAACGTCTAGCGTTTGATTTAGTGGGCCCCATCAAGGTCCCAGCAATTTTCACACATGCAAAATATGCCCTTAATGTGATTGATGATTATTCTAGGCGTGTGTTCTCATTATTCCTTAAGGAAAAATCTGAAACTGCAGATGCACTTATGACATTCATCAATTTTCGTGAGAATGAAACCAACCACAAAGTAAAAGTAATAAAATCTGACAATGCACCAGAAGCTATCTGCCGGTCAATTGCTGAATTTTGTATTTCTAAAGGTATACGTCATGAAAGAATAGCTCCATCGACACCTGTTGAAAATGGAATCATTGAGAGAGCCAATGGTTCAATCATGGAATTGGCAAGATCACTCCTATTTGACTCAAATTTACCTGATGAATTCTGGCAATTTGCTACTCATACTGCAAATTATTATCACAATATACTGCCAACTGCAGCGTTACCGGAAACTGAGACTCCTATGACTCGTTGGCATGGAGGGAACTACATCCCATCAGGCAGGCATCACAGAACGTTTGGTTGTTTAGTCTACTATAGGGTTCCACCCTCCCAACGATCAAAATTCGAACCTCGAGCTAAACAAGCTATATTTCTGGGATATGGCACAGCAAGAGGCGGCTATTTGGTTATGGATATTGGTACAGAGAGACTACTACATTCAAGAGACGTAAGATTTGATGAAAACGTACCTGGTGGAACAATCTTAAAAAATAGACGTTCACCAGAATTTCCCTTTTTACAACCAAGAGAGAATCATAAAGATGATGATTCATCGTCGTCATCCTCAGAATCCTCTAATCCAAATGGCAACCTTGATCAGCCTCCACAGTTATCTGACCCAGAAAACGATCCAGAAAGCGATCCGGATCAAGCTCGGCCTCGGTCAATACCAAGCACCGCACCTACACAACATGTACCTAAGAAGAAGAGGGGGCGACCAAAAGGAACCACTAAGGCGGTCATGGCCGAACGACGGCGACAAGCACAACAGCAACAGACTATGCATGCTAGGCAGGATACATCAAGTGCTGATGGAAATAGCAATCAACAAAATAGTAATTTTCAAAATGTTGAACAGCAAATAGGTCTTCAAGCTTTAGGTTACCATGCTATAGCATGTCATACTATTTCAGCACCTACAAATTATTACCAAGCCATTACGTCCGTTGAATCAGTTCAGTGGATAAATGCTATGCAATCTGAATTGACTTCCTTAAAGCAACATCATGTGTGGGACCTAGTCCCAGAGCCACCTACTACGAAAATTATTCCTACCAAGTGGGTTTTTGTCAGGAAGTTAAATCCAGATGGATCACTTCGGAAACACAAGGCCCGACTGGTTGCACGACTTATGGCCAGAAAAAGGGCAGTGATTATCAAATTTGTTACAGTCCTGTCATAAAATTAGATACTGTACGACTTATACTATATATGGCTGCGGAATTCAAGTTTACACTCAAATTTTACGATGCCGTGCTGGCTTATGTCCAGTCGGACATTGAAAAACCCACATATGTACGGCAACCACCTGGTTTTCCGCAACAACCAGAGGGGGAAACGAGGAAAATGGTTTGTTTGTTGCATAAAAGCCTGTACGGTTTACCATGTTCGGGGAGAAACTGGAATTTACGAATCCATAAAGTTCTTGTAGAAGTTGGTTTACAACAATCTCAATATGACCCCTGTTGTTATTTTGCCATCGATCAAAATTCTTTTACAGTAATATGTATTTATGTTGACGATGATCTGATCGCTTATTCTAATGAGAAAGTATTTCGGACATTTTTGAGAAAAATAATGGATCGAATTGAGATTGTTGCTGTCGAACAGCAGAATTACCTTGGGTTAAGTATTAACGTGGGAAACGATGAAATTATTATTAGCCAGGAGAAGTACGTACAGAAAATCCTTGAGAAGTATGGCATGTTAGAATGTAATGTTGCAAGAACCATTAGTGCAGCAGGACAAAATATTGATGAATTCGAAAATTCACCATTGGTTAATATTACAGCTTACCAAGAAATGTTAGGATCAGTTATGTATCTTGCTATTAGTGGTCGACCAGATATTTGCTATCAAACCATGAATTTATCAAGATACAATCATTCTCCTACACAAATGCATTTCACAGCATTAAAACGAGTTTTACGATATTTGAAGGGCACAGCTGCTTATAAATTACACCTCAAGCCATCAAAAGGTGATTATTTGAATGGAGCTTGTGATGCAAGTTGGGATTGTTTTAAGGGCTCAAAATCTGCAAGTGGGTTTTGTATTTGTATTGGAAAAACCCCAATCCTATGGAAAGCTCGAAAACAGTCAGTAGTTGCATTAAGTAGTTGTGAGGCAGAAATGAATGCATTGTGCGATTTGTATAAAGAATTAATTTCAATTCGAGGTATTGTATCCGAGGTTAGTCCACATTTGCTCCGTTATCCAATTGAGATTTCTACTGATTCAAAATCAGTTATTGACTTAGCAAATGGAGGTGGAAATTCTCATTCTAAACATTTTACACGTCGAATGAATTATGTCCGTGATGAAATTTTGAAAGGCAATATTGTGCTAAAACATGTGCCTGGTGTTTCAATCAAGGCAGACGTTTTAACAAAAAATGTAAGTAACAAGAAAATGAAAGAGGTGATGAAGGAAAAGTTCTCTTTGTACTAAAACATGAAAACTTACTTAAAAACTAGGAATTGTTTTATAAATAGACGGTAAGTCCCATGCCGTTCTTAACTGCAGAGTTTAGTCTTTGTAGTGTGTGAAAACACGAAACTAGGAGTAAGAGTAGGATAAATAGTTGTAACTTGTAAAAGGTGAAAGCAGTAGACAACTAAAAAGGGGAAAATGAGTTTCTTTTCAATATATGGAAATTTTCAACTATTCCTCAAGTCTGTATCACTAACATTGACTAAAATAGTTTGAAAACATAACAATTAGGAGGGATTCATGACGCAAGTCTATGAGCGGTAATTGTTTATGTATTAAACGTAACCATGCAGTGCATAAATTGTTGGCTAATTCTAGAGAAAGGGATCGTTGGACGATCTACATAAAAATGTATTACAGGGCCCTATTGCCCATGTACTGCTAACTGTATCTAGTGACAAAATACAGATGTTGTCTACCACTCGATGTGTATTTACTTATTGGAAATCCAGCAGCAGTTTAAGATATCAGACGGCCTCAATGTAAGTCATATATTCCCACAGATTGTCTTCTGTTTTTTTAATTGAGGCTTGCCGTTAGCGATCTTAGGGTCCTTGCCAGACCTGTTGCTATCGTAACAAAATTGTTATTATTATTTATTATTATAATATTTTCCACTCATAATTAGTATATAAGCTTTGTTAGACTTGGTGAACATGTGTATGAACTTTTATTAATTTCTGATTTGACACATTAGAGATCTGGACTTGAGCTGGAATCGTGATTTTCATTTTTGGCCCTTGTTGGACCTTGTTGTTGTTGGTACGACACATTTCTGCTACTCTCTCTACAGACCAAACTATTTTTCCTATGAAGCTGGTTCTTAGCTCATTTTACAGGTATTGCTCTGTAGATGTGCCTTTTCTAATTGGCCAAATTGTTCGTGGGTTAGGAAGCTTTAAACGACCAGACTGACTGTTTTACATTGTTTTAAACATTGTTGTTATTCAACAATGGCACACAGCAAACGCCTGCTACAAGATGTAGGCTGTAGATTACAGGTTTTTTTTCTCCAGGTTTGTCCAAACTGTAGTCATTGATAAAGATTAGAAAACAAAAACGAATAGTTTGATTTATAAGGTAAAGTTTAACTGACCCGAAGTCAAAACAGCAAATGAACATAAATTTTCCTGTAAAGTTTCAGATACTGCAATGTTGCTGTACCGTGTAGTCCACATGAAACCTTACTGCTGTATTCAAATTTGTTTACCATTTTTTTTTACTTTTGCACACGATCGATCAGCTAATGATTGGTGCATTCTACATTCTACATGGCTAAATGACCTCGCTGGAAAATGGTTAAACACTAATCGTCTAGGTTTGCTTAGAAAAACTCTACAGTTAATTCATGGTTTGTATGAGACCTTGACAACCTAGAAATGTCCTGGAAAGTAATAATGAAATTCTGTGCGTGGAAAAGTGCTTGAAAATTTTGAAAAAAGATATAGCCTATGTATCATCAGTAGGGTAATGAATGTAAAGTAGACGACGTGACTGAAGAACACTGAAATAATTGGCCCAGAAAGTAGTCGAGTGAGTAGCCTCACATTGTTCTTCCTTTGTTTCACCGTCACGAGTTTTTAAAGTTAGGCTGACACGTAAACAGAATTAAAGCCAGAGCCAAAATCAAAACTTTTCATGCCCGAACAAAGGAAGAATGATCTAAGGCTACATACTCGACTATTCCTTGCTAAATTTTGTCAGTGTTCTTCAGTCACATCGTCTATATATTCCATTCATCACCCTACTGTGATATATACATCATTTTTCAAGATTTTGCATGTGTTATTTTTCAAGTTTTTAAACGTATCATTTTACAAGATTTTTCGGCACTTTTCCAGGCATGGAATTTCATTATTACTTTCCAAGATATTTCCAGATTTTCTAGGACTCACACGAACGCTGAATTACCTGTAGAGCTGTGCTAAACCCACTAAAACGATTAATTTTTAAACATTTGCAGCGATGTCATTTAGCCGATAGAATGTGACAGTCATTAACTAATGCATCGTGTGCAAAAGTAAAAATTGTATAAACATTTGAGTACAGCAGTAAGGCTTCACATGGACTAAATGGTACAGCAACATTGCAGTATCTGAAACCTTACAGGAAAGTTTATTTGTGCTTCTTTGCTGTTTTGACTTCGGATCAGTTAAACCTTACTTTAAGCATCAAACGAGTTCATTTTTTTTTCTAATCTATTCTTTGGTTACCATTAGCTAGCCAGTCCTAGGCCGAACTGAGTTGACCATTGCCTTTCTGCCCGAGCGCAAAAAAAAAAAGAAAAGAAACGAACAGTTCTCAATTAAAGGTGCATTCCTCCATGTTGCCTTTCCTGTGTTTCTTAGTTTTTGCAACGTTAGTTCAAAAGTATATATGTAAATGTTGCAACGCTTGGTTTTGTTTCATTTCCCGTGTATGAGATGATTTTGCTAAAATCAAAGGTATGTAAGTGTTGCAAAAAATGTTGCATGATCCCCCTAACCTTCGAAACCCTGAAAAGAGTCTTGAGCCCACCTCCCCACTCAAAAAAGGACTAAAACTAAAACTACAGTCTACAGCCACTTCAAGAATGCTCCTAAACTTTCTATCATTTCTTGTGGTTTTGGACTCTCATGGATCTTCATCTTGAGTGAGTGTTCAGTTAAGAACTCCAAGGTCATCTTGGGACCTTTTTGGAGGAGCTTCGTGCTTTTGTGGCTGAACTTGAGTGCCTGAACTTTGTGGTTTTGGCTTGTTGTTGTGTTTTACTGGGGGCAGCCATTTTGGCTGTTTTTAAGCTGTTTGTGTGAGAAGCTGGTGGGTTCAAACCTGGCTGGAGCCACTTTTTCTTTTTGGTGATTTTGGGCCAGGGTGGCTCCCTAGAACCACTTGACCTCCTCCCCACACATCTTGGGATTTTTTGTAACATTTTTACCCCATTTTTGAGCACTTGAAAAGTTGACTTTTGAATTGTATTGCCAGTACTAGACACTTTTTTCATTACTGTATATGAATCTTGAAGTGCCGGGTCGAATCCGACCAGTGGACCTGTTTGGTGGAAATTTTGTGTTTGTGTTTTATCAGAGGAATGACTGTGATATCTTTTCTATAAGTGCCTTGTGCAATATTCGGGACTACTCCTGACAGTTTTAGTTCATTTTAAAGCAATATTTTACACGTTGAAGTGCCCTCGTTGTGAGCATCTGTGTGCAAGTTCCAAAAAAAAACCCCTGGAGAAAACCCATATAAGTAGGATATGTGCGACGCAGCATTTTTTAAGCTAAAGTGGTTTTAAAAGTCGTTTTACTTTATTTTGTTTGGATGAACTATCGTCGCATGCAGTGTGAGTGTATTAGATCCCACAATTAATAAGGCTCATTACTCGTTTCTTCAAAACTACACTAGGAAGAGAGCCTCTTAAATGCTGATTGTGTAGCAAGTCCTTCCAGTGGATATCTGTTAACCACACTTGAAAAGAGAAATTGCGTTGAGGTATTTAAATAACATTTTTTTTTAACAAGTGTATATGGTCTCTCATATCCACCACTTTATTCTCCAAAACAAACTGTAGTACCTGTGGAGAAAAACCAATTGAATGTGTGCTGTGCGGTAAAACCAACGCAAGAAATAAGACAGTAAGCAACGAATAGAGGATTCAATTATGGAAAACTTAACCACCAATCTCCACAACTCAAACCGAAACAACTTTGATCCAGACGTGGGAGTAAATCGTAATCGAAATAGGCGAAATACAATGTACTTCGATTCTGTCCAAACGCCAGTCTCCATGGTTGGGAAAAGTCAGAGCACGCCAATTCTGGAGAAATCATCCTTGTCTGAGGCTAGTGATGCGGTGGGTCTTGCACCAATAAATGAGATCTCATCACGTTTGCTAAATAAACTTGAGAAGTTCTCCTTGTAGAAAGACATTGACCTGGCTGAACTTAGTACTAAAGTAGAATCAGTTGCGGAGAGCGTGATAATCAACCTGGAATCCAAATTTTCTGCTCTAAAGGACAGCTGCGAGGCCTGGTCAAGGGCTTTCTTTGCTAAGCAACTACAAATCTTAGACGAACTTATGGAAGATATGGTTGGTAAATTGGGAGCAAAGCTTGAGACAAAATCTGAAGAATTGCTACAGTCTTTGTCAAGCAAAACAACAAATCTCTGCACCAGCAGCATCAACGTGCCTCTCGGGGAGACTACGCAAGGCGAAGTAATGTGCAAGGGAGAGATCGCCGATCTTAAAGTAAAGATCAAACTTTCAAATAATGGTATGTTGACGATATTATCTGCGCACATGAAAGTGTACCGTTGGTTGAGCATCGTACACCCGATATGAGTTTCGATCCGTGTATGGAAAAGAATATCACCTTTAAACGTGGTGGTCACAAGAGAAATCACAGAAAATTTGCCACTTATGACTTAGCTGCTAACAAAATTAGTACCGAAGAAGCAAACAGTAGTATCACTCAGTCTGCAATTGCAAAAGTAACTGCTGTTCCGACACCCAATATTACATCGTTATGTAGAACACAGAACAGGGCTCGGAATGAAATCCTTGTACCATTACATGACCAGAAAGGGACTGAATTAAACAAAATTGCTCCTATCAATCAGGGCAAAGTGCCTACAGGATTACCTTGGAACGAACGGACAACAATCATTGGTGACTCGAACGTAAGAAACTTAAGAGGAAGCAGTCACCAAAACTCAGCAACGTGGACCTACCCAGGGATGCGAGTGGAGGACTTATCCGCGAAGTTACCAGAACTCCTCAGAGCCAGTGATAAGTCCGGGTCCTTTATTATTTGTGTGGGCTCCAATAACGTGGGGTCTCTCCAACCTAACTGTATTGCTCCAACTCTCTCAGCCTTTACGTCTTCGCTTAAGACAGCCTGCCCCAACTCCCGTATTACAATAATTGGTCTTTTCCCAAGATTGGGTAGGGTGAATCGCGATGCTGATCATCTGGTGGTTCACACTAATACTATTATCGGGAAGATGTGCGTCGAACAAAATATGTCCTTCCTATCACTTGACCACGAAATTGTCAACGACCCTACACTTTTGGCCAGGGATCAAATCCACCTTACATCCAGAGGCAAGGTGTTATTGCAACAGAAACTAGCTGATCTCCATGTGCCTACGGAAAACTCGTTGATGTAAATGGGACAGCCTCCGGTGCAACCCCAAACCGTGTCGTAGGGACAAGCTCAAACCATCTTTCATGTGTTTTCTTTAATGCACGCAGTATAGTACGGAATATTGGCAGTTTTTGTGATTTAGTTGATAATGAGGGGTACGACTTGATCTTTGTGGTGGAGTCATGGTTGCACAATGACTTTACGAATGCAATGGTTGCCGACTTAGACAAATATATGGTTGTGAGACGCGACCGCGGTAGCAGAGGGGGGGACTCTTAATCCTCCACCGTGTGGGAGTTCCCATTGCACTTTTAAATATTTCTACTAGTATTGAGGGTATGGTCATATCCCTACCAAATTCAAGTACTACTATTACTCTTTGTTATCTTCCGGACAGCAGATCATTTACAGCAATAGAGGAGGTTTGTACGTTTATTGCTGATTCAATGTGCGCGAGGCACTCTAATATAATAATAGGCGATTTTAACCTTTCAACTGTGAACTGGCTAACTTCCCAGGCCAGTGACCCGCATCACCGTTTCTTTCTTGAGTTGCTTGCACCACTTGGGCGTACGCAGTGTGTGGATAAACCAACACGTGGTTCTAACATTCTTGACTTAATATTTACAGACGATGACCGTCTAATCTACAATCTTCAGGTTGGGCCCCATTTTGGACGCAGCGACCACTGTTTGGTTTCCTTTAAAATAAATACATCTACATGCGGTGTTAATGGGATAGACTGTGACAGCCAGCCATCTAATGCTACAAAATTAGATTACGTTATGCTAAAATCGGCGCTCCTCGATTTAAATTGGGACGAACTTATTTTTTTATCACACCCAACCATACTCGAGGCTTGGAATTGTTTCTCTGCTATATTAAGGGGTCAATTAAACCTTTGCCATACTACTGGTTCTACGTCAGTCCCGAAACCCAAATCTGTTCCTTTAAACATAATAAAATTAAAACACAAAAAACTAAAGTTTTGGAGACGTTATAAGGCAAATCCTGAGGAAGCATCACTTTTAGCATACAAGACAGTAAGTAAGTCCTATTCTGAAACAGTTGAGACTTGGCATTCGGATGCCGAGCAAAGAGTTATCAGAGATGGAAATATCTCTACCCTTTTCAAATATTACCGCAAGATGACAAAAACAACACGCACATTACCCCCATTCCACGCACCTAGTGGGTTCCTGATTGATAATCAGTCGAAGGCGGATGCCTTAAGCTCCATATTTGCATCAAATACAAACGAATGCAGAGTGCAACAATTGTGGCCCATCCTCTCAGCAGGAAAATGCGATATACCGAAGCTAACAATCAATTCCGAAAAATTCGTTTCAACAATGGTCCAAATAGGGTTTTTCACTTGTTTTCGAGAGAAAAACTCGTAGCCTCCATGCGAGAAACTGCTGCGACGTGCGACATACGTGGCAGAAAATTCCGGGCGGCCGCAGAAAATAATCGCGGTCAATTTTTTTTTTCCCGTAAGCTGCACTTTTTTTTTTTTAGATATATGCGGAAACAACAATAACTTTGCTAAATATTGACCGATTTTGACGTTCAAAATACACCATTTTAACCCTTTTTTCGTCAGCTTTTCAATGGTGCAAACCACAAGTTAGTAGCTCCACCCATTCTGAAGTTATTTATAAAAGGAAGTTGCTATTTACAGGTACTGTACCTGCAAACAATTGGCTATTTGCAGGTACTGTACCTGCAAACAATTGGCTATTTACAGGTACTGTACCTGCAAACAATTGGCTATTTGCGGGTACTGTACCTGCAAACAATTGGCTATTTGCAGGTACTGTACCTGCAAACAATTGGCTATTTACAGGTATTATACCTGTAAGTAACTGGCTATTTACAGGTCCTGCACCTGTAATCAAGTGACAATATACAGGTACAATACTGGCACAACTGGCTATTTACAGATACTTTACTTTTAAGCTACTGGCTGTTTATACTTGTTTACAAGCAACTGGCTCTTATAAAAGTACTGAACCCGTGTTTCTCTGACTATTTACTGATGCAATGCACAGAAAGAATAATTATTTCCGTTCGATATTGTAGTTTGACTTAACCTTACTAATGATCCGGTATTATCAAGTGATAACAGATAAACTGTATTTAAACTTAGAAAGTTTGTCAGGGGTTTAAAATCCATCATTCATTAACAGAGATAACCGAAAGTTTTAGTAGTTTTTCTCTACTAGAAAATGACATTACACTCAAGGTAAAAGGGCAGTATTTGCGTTAACATCTTTTTTAACTACTGTCGGATAGCCATCTCCCTTAAAAAACGTAGAAAGATAAAAATTTCCCCTAAGGACTCATGAGGCTTTATAACAACGCAAACCCCACTGCTATACTGTTCAAAAATCAAACCACGTGTTGCCAGTCCGTGAGTTATTGGCGTATCACAAAAATTTTTTTTTTTTGGGGGGGGGGAGGACGGTAAGGTCCAGGAACTCGGCTGAGAGGACTAAAGCGGGGTGGGGGGGGGGGGGACGGTGGTGGCGGGGTTTGTTTAAACTCTCGGATCTCTGTAAAAGGGCCCCATTTCCACTTTTTTCCAACTTTTTGGGGGGGGGGAGGAGGGGTACTTATACAATTTGCGCTTCCCCTCCCTCCCTGAAAGTTCACGTAATATTTAAAGTGCAATCTTACTCGAGGAAGCATCAAATTACACAGCCATTAACATTGGCGATAGTGTTAGCCTAGGGTCTCTGTGTTAAACTCTCAACTTTGAGAGCTTATAACGCCGTCAAAAGTGAACATTTTAAAACCAAATTTGGAATCCAGCCTCGACTAGTCAAGGTCTCTCTACAGTCCAAAAATTGTGAAATTCGGTCCAGCCAATTCCGAGATCCAGAGAGGGGCCAAATAGACAACTTCTTGTTCTGCTTCTTCTTCTTCTTCTTCTTCTTGTTTTGAGAAGCCCTCCTTCTATACCACTAGCTGAATTGTCGGACCACATTCTCAAATCTAAGTTTTTTTTGCTCACACTCCCTCCCAAAAAACTTTCGTAAAAACTAACAAGCGCATCTGCCTACATTACATTTAAATGGTTTTTTACTTCCATGCGTATATCATAAAGCATATCCGACAACGTGTTCGTTCATGAAACCCAAATGAAACTGATTGATTGCAGCTTCGTAAAAAAAAAAACACCGCACTAGCCAAAAGACGAAAAATCGTGAATACACACATTACATTTAAATAGTTTCTTCCTACTGTGTGAATTTCGTAACTGATCAGGCATGGTGATTATTCATCAAATCCATAGGCCTAGGCTAGATACGAACGAAAACAGTATTTTATTCCTAATATTTTTACGAAAATCGCTCGATGCTACCTAACCTGGCGCCATCTGTTATCCTTTATATCGTTAAATATTGCAGCAAGCGAAGGAATGCACAAACCATGATAAAACAAATATTATCAACAAGGTAAGCATTAGAAGGTTAGCATTATAGCTAAGCTTACGTACATTAACCTAAGAAAATATGATAAGTTTTCAAGCACCAGTGAACGATCTGTAAAAGTTAACAACATAAATGATAACAGATGGCGCCACTGTCGAATCGTAGAATTTTTCCATTCGTAAACTAACCGTGTGTAATAAATCCACTTCTGCAACGCTAAAAACTGCTGCACAAAATTCACGTTTTCGGATAAAAATCTGGCTCATATTTGAGTCAGTTAACATCAGTTTGCGATAATATTTGGAAATTTGATTATCTTGGTCACGAGTGGTAATAATCGTCGAGCCTTCCCGCAAAATTCACATTTATATGGCGTTTTGTCGACGATTGTATAAGCACACTGCTCTCAAACTGCACGTTAAACATGGCTTTAAAGCACATCTAATGACCACAAAAAGTAAACGTAAGCTAAGCCTGAGTAAAGTAATCTGAGAGAATCCAATACGTTCTCAATCAGCAGTGCACAATCGAAAAGTTAACGACACAAACGACAACAGATGGCGCCACGGTATCATACAATTTTTTTTCGCATTCGTGAACAAGCAAGTTTTTATAGTCAAAACCAGGGATACTATAGCTAACGTATCTCTGGTCAAAACGGTAGCTTAACGTAAACGTTTTCAGGTAAAAATCTGGCCCAGATTCCTCACATTTGGCGTGGTTAACATCAAGTTGTGGTAATATTAAAGATTTTGTTATCTTGGCCGCCAGTGAGCCTATACGTAACGCGAACGCCTTCCCGCACAATTCACATTCGTATGGCGTTTTGTTGACGCACAGCGCTCTGCAATTAAACGTAAAACTTGATTTTAACACACATCTCGAGAATGATTAGTTACTAAATGAAAACCTTCATTGCAGTCTTTCCTTATTCTCGTAATGGTTTGCCTGGAGATCATTCAGGCTGCCATGAAGCCGGCTGCTTTCGTGCCACTGGAATCTGTTGGCTTTGGAGCTCCATTCATTTTTTGAGCACTACCTGTGAATAGCCAGTAGCTTACCGGTACAGTACCTGTAAATAGTCAGTTACTTACAGGTATAGTACCTGCAAACAGCCAGTTGTTTGCAGGTACTGTACCTGTAAATAGCCACTTCCTTTATAAAAAACCATTTAACTTACATTTTTAACAAACGTGGCTTGCTATATACCCTGTGTTCGTAAAGTTTCTTATTTTCACTGTAAGTTTTAGTGTCTGAAGCAATACGTGAAACATGGAGTTCTGTGATTTGGAATATTTGTATGAAAAGACTTGGGGGGGGGGGGGAAGGGAGTTCACCTGATGGTACTTTGAAAGTGTGGGCACGTCTGAGAGGTGAGTTTTTGTGAAACGGAGTGTAACCCTCCTGCAGGATACAGGATTACAAGGACATTTTTAAAACAGTTTTAGTTGCCATGTAGGGTACTTATTTCTACAAGCATTTTAAAAATGTTACTGTGGATAAAGTAATGGGGGAAAAAGTTATAAAAAGGTTTTTAATGATTTTGATGCTTTGCCATGCTTCCAAAAAAAAAAAAGTAAAAAATTGTCACTTCAAAGGGCTTGTTTCCTTCAAAAATTCCAAAACCGGAAAAATTAACCCTGCAGAAAAATGTTTAGGTTACAAAGCTGCGTCGCAGAAAGCTGTGGAACATTATAACACTGGGCTCGTACCTACAACTTTGAAAATACACCTAAACAAAATCCGCATTAATTCCAGTCTTCCGACACCTTTCTCACATTCTTAGCCTTTCTACTTATGGAGGAGTAGGTGATTAAGCACAGTGAAAGATTTGTTGTCCAGACTACGCTGGAAAAAGCACAGTCGACGTTTGCAGTTTCGATTGTCATTTCGGACTGGGCGTGGCCATCTTGTTCAGCGACATGCACGAGTTCGAATCTTGCTTTTAATGTCGTTTTTTTTTTTTTTTTTTTTTTTTTTTAACTTTTTCTCTGTTCTTGGAATTTTTGTGTGTTGGGCTACGTGTAGTGTATTTTTAAACGGCTGTTACCGTTTTTTACAAATTTTTTTTCACTTCGGCAATCAATAATTTTCAAACAGTGAAATACTATGGAGCAGCACACTGGTCCTTTCAAGAGAGATGCAATGAACGCAAAAGGGAAAAGAAGAGATACTTTGTACTACGAAGCTTCAGATTTACCATTACCAGAAACGCCAAATCGAAAACAATTCTGTGACGGTCTTAATGACCAATCTCCACGGAATTCCTATGATGAAAACTTACTTAACTCTGTTCAGCGTCTCAAGACGGCACTTGATGCTTCTCAGTTGGAAAAGGATATCGACCTGCACGACATACACCAGAAACTCGAGAAGATGCAACATAATTCATGTGACTTGTTAACGAAACTTGTGCAGTTTACTAAAGAAAGTGACATAACTAGTTTCCATCAAAAGCTTGAAGCATTAACAACGAACTTGAAGTCCCATTTAAATCAAAAGGTGGAAACTCTCCACCGTGGACTAGAAGAGACGATTCACCACCGATTTAACAACCTAGAAAGAATCGTGTCACAAGAAATCAAACAAATAACATCAAAATTGGTAGATGGCAACCCGAATATTAAAAAACAAGGTGCAAAGCAATCGACAGCATGTAATGAAATTTCTAGTGAACATCTGAAAAGTGACTTGACATTTACTATCAAATCGTACCTTACAACGGACTCCAACGGATCACCAGAATTACTGTCAGCCCACGTTGAGGATGTTCAAAAGAAAAAAGAAATGAGAGAAATGAACGTGAAGGTCCAACTACCCAGCATTTCAGAAGCATGGCCTTCTGTTTGTGACTCGAACACTATACGTATCAATCATACCAAGGCTCCAAGTTTTGTTCTTCCCAAAACTGTAACTGTGCGTCGGAAACGTGCTACATCCAAGGGAGGGGAGTAGTGTTATGACCCGGGGTGTCTAGTTTTTTACCACATTAGTATTGGGAGTGATGGTCATTCAGGGGCACATTTTAATCCTGGGAGGGTAGGCACGTGCATCTACGAGTTTCTTGGTGGTGTGGCACCCCGTCTTTAAGCCCAGGACTCATTCCGGGCAGTTGTGCGTTGCGAGTGTGGGCAATTGACAATTTTCCTGCGCGGCCAGTGGATAGCGGGCTTTTCCCTCCTCCTTGGCTAGCCGACTTCTGTTTTCCATCAGCGGCGGTCGTTAGGGAGAAAGAGGGAAGGCGAGCAAGCGGCCTGCTATAGCGAAAGTTGAGAGTCCAAAATAAAAGCGTAGAGACACAGCTGTAAGTTAACAAGGTTTGTAACCGAATAGGGTATCGAGAAAATGTTTGTGTCTGCCTCGTTAAAGAGCTAAAGGGGTTGGTGTTGAGCTGCTGGGATCGGGATGGAACGTAGTTGCAGGCTAGCAGCGCTCGACTCGGCTGGCTTCCTGTCTTAAGTTGTGTATTGAGCTGGGGGTGTATAGTTGTCAGGTTCATGTTTCCCGTGAGGCATTTGTGTGTCAGTCAGTGTTTTAAGGACCTATTCAGTCAAAAACCGGCTGACACATCAGGTGGGGTGCATCTACGAGTATCGACCGGGGTTAACATCAACCCCTTGACCGATTCTCGTAGATGTCCGTGGACAATTATCCTTTTTACTGGATGGTAGCTAGAAAAAATAACTGAAGGTACATACATACTCTACTCCTAAGGTGTGTGCATGCACGTGTAAAAGTGATAGACGGAGATGTTTTACGAACAAGGTTTAATAAAGGTGTAGGGAGGTATACGTATATATTACAATAATAAAGGGACAAGGATATTAAAAAAAAAAAAACCCCTAACAAGTATGGTATAGGAGATGCCAGAGTTTTGGAGTCGGTCTTCAAGTAGATTGTTGCAGGGTAGAGTTTAGGAGTTGTTTCCATTCAGGTTGTTACAAGGTAGAGTTGGTCTTCAGTCAGGTTATTATAGAGTCTGGAAACAAGGCTGAAAAAAAAAAAAACCATAGTTAAGTAACTAGAAAAATACTAGGGAAATAAGACCAGAAAAGTGTATATGTCGGAACTTACCTTAAAAGTATAGACGTAGACTGTTAGATTTGGAAACCATTTCTTGCCTGTAAAGGAAAAAAAAAAAAAGACGTGAACAGTAGGTAATGTATTTACTAGCAATACTCCCTGATCCTCAGCTAGGCTTTCCACGAGTTGTGTGTGCGGGTGAGTGGTGTAGGATAGGATAGGGTAGAAGGTGTGAACCGTCTCCAAAATGGCCCTGAAAAATACGAAAAACATGAAATTAGCCGTTTGAAACATGTACGAACAGTATGATGTTTTATTACGGAGCGGCGCCAGGCGGAATAGTCATGTAAGTCGAAGACAAACGTAGTGTAGACTGAGACGGCAGGACGTGGGTGAAGCCTGGCGAAGTAGCGGAGGGGTAGCTGTAAGAATAAACCATCCACCGCCAGTTCTCTGAAGGGAGAACTGACGGCTGCAGGTAATCCCCGGGAGCTTCCGGCGAAGGGGATAAGAAGGTATGCCCTGTAAAGAAGTGATATCGAACGGTCATATTGCGCGTCTACGGTCTGGCTACCATTTGGAAGGTTTCTAACATCGGAACAAGTTGTAATAAGTGGTTAAAAAAAAAAAGGAATACAGCTCGCTTCGATGTCAGTTCCTCTTCCAGCCGATACCCAGGCGATACCGCTAGGAGGCCCGTAATCCGCTGCGACATGTAAGGGATAAATGCTATCCGTTGACGTGTCGTGTTCATCGCCCGAATTTGGGCTCTCAAATCGCTAGTCGTTCGAGAGGTTCCAACGGCTTTTTTTTTTTCCCCGTTGGTTCAAATTGCATGCCGCGTAGTCGAAAGTAAGTCGGCTAGGTTTCAGGTAGAAAACTAGACGTTAACGTAGTTAATAAATAGATATGACCAAAACAGAATAGGGTATGAACAGTAATAAACAACAGGACACAAAATAAAAGTTACTACATGTAGGATGTTTATTCGATCAATCAGGGTACAGTAAAATACACTAACAGTATATGAGGTTGAAGACCTCCTACTTGAAAAATATATACTAACAATATATGGGTTGAAACGAACAAGCATGTACAAAACCTATATACAATATCAAAGTTTAAGATACATAGAAAAGAGGGTTTAAGACCCTACTCTACAACTCGAATGTATACATTTTAAAAACAGCTAGTAAAGAGAGTTTAAGACTCAAAAAAAAAAAAGCAGCAACTTGACAACGTTTTTCCCCTCACAGTCAATTATAACAAGGATTTACAACATTGAATACAATCTTTATCTACGAAAGGTGTAGGCGTGATAAATTTAAAATGTTTCTTTACAAAACGAATGACTCGACGGTCATTAAAGTCTTTCGTCATGGGATGAAAATTTTGTTGGATGCGTGTCATGGGGAGACCATGGGCTTTATGGTAGAGAAAATAAAGACAGTATTGACCGCATACCGTACTACACGCCCCTTGGTAAGTGTGTAGATTATAATGTTTGAAGGTAGAATTTCTACGTAGGAAACGAAGGATGTGTACGTTTTTAGGTTTCAGACCATAACTATCAAAGTAGTCGACGGACGCTTTGAGGTGGTCAAAATAGATGGCGACCCAATGACTCCCTGGTTTGGAAGAAGGGTCCAAATTAACGATGTAGGCAGAATGACTAGCTGTTCTAGGTAGTTGGTCGCAAGCATACACATCACCGAATAAAGGTCCGAGTTTCTTGTGACTGCTAGCTGCAGCTCTTAATTGATCAGTTTGCATGTTTTTAGTGTTCGTATATGATATTTCTAGATTGATCAATTTCCAGGACGGTTTGGTGGACCATATAAAGCACTAAATTGATCGTTTCCGGAAGTGCTTCTTTAAAACTAATGTCGATACGAAGAGATCCTTGACGAATAAGGTTGTAATGACACTCTCCTTGGCTTTTATCGGCAGTCAAGTCAAAGGCGTATAACGCATTGCCTTCTGGGTAGTCGGCGTATGGGATGGGTGGAGGCGAGCCCGAGACCAATTTGTTGGTATCTTGAAAAAGTGAGTAATAATTTCGTACGTATAAAGAATTTGTATAGTCTGGTTTGTACGGAATAGAGGGAATAGTTTTTCCATCGGCTTGCAGGGCGAGGTAATTAACGTCGTAGTGGGCGAAATTGTACGGATTTTTTGTATAACTACCATTGTAGCCACTATTTGAAACCAGTCCGAGAAGACAAAACGAAGGCATGTTTCCTAGGATGGCATTGTCGAGGTTCCCTTGCAAGCTGCCTTGAGGTAGGGTAAAAGTCTTCATTTCCACGCGGCGGATGGGATATTTTGCGGATCCTTCTTTTAAAGCTTGGCTGAACCCGATCAACACGGCCGGTGATGGTGTGACGCGACGAACGAACAATGTTGCGCTAACGATGTTGACACGGTAGCTCGGGGTGGCCTCGTGGGTCATTAAACAGAACGCATCTTTACTTCTATTTAATTTGAGACGTAGGTCAACGTTGTTCAATAAGAGTCTGTCTTGTTGAAACAGGTCGCAGTGGGGGCGACCGTACAAGTCTATAATTTTACTATTTTTGATACGTTTGGCACGTTCTTTAAGACCATTATTACTCCCACCAGGATTAGCACTATCGAAATTACCGGCAGTATCGGCCTGCCACAACTGACTGGAAAGGTGGCCATTTTTAGCATCGGAACCGTAGGTCAGTAATGTTTCAAAATAAGAACGAAAGGCATAACCGTTGTCACTGTTGGATACTTGTTTTCCATTTAGGGTGCAATCGCATTGCGAAAACAGAGAATGCAGAAGTAGATTTACTGGTCCAATTTTATCAGTGTCAAGTAAAGTCGTCGCCACGCCTTTAACTACTTTGCACTGTACGTGTATAAAAGATTGACTCAAATCCAACAGACAGTCAGCAGCTCCGGGCACTACGAATTCGATAGGGGCGCTGTCAGATAATGTTGCTAAGGGGTGATATTCGACCAGGGTGTCGTCGTTTACAGTCACTTGTACTGGTGGTGTCGTAAAAAGTTCCAGTTCTTCCTTAGTGCATGGGACGGAATCACGGTCTGGTTTCAACGACATGATGACGAGGAATGAAAAGGGATGTAGTACGGTATGGGCCTAAATACTTTTTTTAATCGAAAAAGTCCGCCTTTCTTCTAGGTTTACTTCTTCGTTGGGGAGGGTGTTGTAGCAACTTCACCTTCTTCTTCTCGCTTCCGGACTGGCAGCATTTTCTCTTCCTTTTCCTTTTGCGACCCGTTCCCATCTGGCCTCCCGTAGCAGCAGCTACGGCATCGTTTTTAGCAGCCCTCCATCTCGTCCGAGCAGCGTCTTTAAGCGATTGACCAGACTCGACATCGTCTATCATTTTCCCTCCTGATCTTAAAGCGTATCGGCCTATCCCCATTAAACCTCTTTTAAGAAACGGGACGGCTGAGCGAAAAATTCCTCCCAAAAAATCTCCAAATCCCCCCGATCCTCTTTGTATACGTCCCCCGGTAAAATAAGCGGCACCTCCTCTCTGGCTAGGGCAATAGTGATGCAGACATACGCGAGGATCTAATCCTTGGTAAGGGACTCGCATTTTTTTTTTTTCTTCTTCTAAGGACGACGTCTAAAGTGTAGTGTCAGGCTAACTTCTCCGGACTGAAATGGAATGTCCATTCCCATATCCGACATTATATACACTCTTATAGTCTCGAAATTCAAACGAGCTAGAGGTCTGTAGTAAGGTTTTGTAAAAATTTCGTTAGTCCTGTCCCCCATTCCAACCCGCACCACTCGTAATAAAGGCGCCAGAACGTCCCCCACTAGAGTTTCGGCCACAATGTCCGAATAAACGTAGAGGGAATTCACTCCTTCGCTCAAGTTAAGTTTTCGCTGGGCGGTAAGGGATTGGTGAAAAAACCTGTCATAGGGTAAACCTACTCTTCTCCCTAAAACGGTGTTTAAGCTTATGGCTAATATTTCTAGAGGAATAAATTTATTGCTGGGTGATAAGATGGTGGGGGGAAATAAAGGGACACGTAGTCCTCAGTCTCGCTGTAACTAAAATAAGGATATCTATCTACGCGGATTCTATTTTTAATAGCTTCGTTCATTCTTTCAACAATTTCGGAGCCTTTCTGATAATAACCCGAAGGTAGACCGACTGCCAGATCCGAGGCAAAAGTAACGTAAGAGATCCACCACCCTCCATCATTTTGAGATTCCAAAACTGTTTCCACGACGACCGTGGCGTCCTTTACAGCCTCGTAATAGCTTTCTTTCATCGCTTTATCTTTTCTCCCCCAACCCAGAAACGTAGCTAGACTGTACGATAAACATAAATTAGCATTGGGGTGCAACTTGTGACTGATTTTCACTAGTTTATTTACGGAATCGTAAGCAAACACGATGGAAGGCATACCTAGTTCTTGTTCCACGTACGCGTTTAAAAATGTCAAAATGTTATCCATAGTGTACCCCACTAGAGAATATTCAGTGCCCAAAACCACTAACGTCTTACTCCCCCTCCCCTCCCCCTCCTCCTCCTCCTCTTCGCGTCCGAGCTGGTTGAGGATCTGCATTTTATTACGTTCTATCTTTTCAAATTCTTGAAAATCGTATCTAGGGAATTTAACGTAAGTACGGGTCCCACATTTTAACGTCACTCCGCTGCCGTAAGCTACATTTGCCCAATTTCTCGAATATTGGATCTCACTCAGACCGACTTCCCAACCACTACCGGAAAGGTTTATTCTTTGAGCTAGTTTCGTAGTGTAATCGTTAAGTGAGTTTGTAGGGAAAAGGTCTAAACTAGCATTCGCTGGTAAGGTGACGTAAAAGTTATCGCCATCCATTATTTTATAAATTTTTCAAGTCTTTAGCCGGGATCCAACGATTATGACTCTTACTATAACCTTCGAAAGACACGAGATACTTTTTGTTGCGTCCGACACCTTTGCTTCTCAATACTTTATCTATTCGATGATAGTCCTCGCCGTCCTTTTTAAACACTTTGCCTACTTCGAACAAATAGAAGCGGCCTTTGATTTCCTCTCCGTTATAGTCTTTAAGCCTGACAGTAACTTGCCCCAAAGAACCGCGAGGCACTAACACGTGTGTTACGAAAAATATTTCCCGCGACCACAAACCCCTGTAAGCTTTATCAAATTTCCCTTTCGATATAGATATGCGAACTTTATCTCCTACCTTTAAAGGAATCTTTATTTCCTTTCTTTTACGTTTAGTCAAAGCCTGCCCCAACTGTTTTAAATCGTCACTGTACAATTTGCGCCACAATTGCTCGTGGTTCTTTAACGTGACTTCGTTAGGGGCCATGGCAGTAATTGAATGTCGGGTGTTGTTGTACAAATCTACAATTTTCTGAATGACCGGCACGTATTCGTAAGTGCCTTTAGACGTAAAGTAACGATGCAATCTAGATTTAAGTTCCCTTTGAAATCTTTCTACTTTACTATTTTTAATATCTTCATTTTCGGTAGTGAAAAAATTAATGCCTTCTTCCTTTAAATAATCCTGGACCTCTTTCCCTTTAAATTCCGTCCCTTTGTCGCTGCTCAGATTCATTACTTTATGGTCCATGCGTTTAAATATTTTCTTAAAGGCTTCGACCATCTCTTGCCCAGTTTTAGTACGTAACACTTCCACCCAAGCTTTCCGACTAAGTCCGTCCAAACAAGTTAAAATGAACCTATACGGTTTGTTATAAGTCCTTAAAGATACCATATCGGACAAGTCACATTCTAAGAAACTCCCCAAACCCCCTACAATTATCTTGTTGCGTTTAAATTTATATCTCGTAGGTTTATGTATGGTGTACGTATCTTGACGTAAAAGCCAGTCTTTAATGTCGGCTAAAGTATAAGATTTACCGTCTTTCCTAGAGCGAGCGTGTAATTTTCTAGCCGGGGCAAAACTGGTGGCCTCGCCTAAACTATCGTAATACAATTTAGTTAAATAAGCGTCCATCCTCTCTCTATAATTACTGGAAAGAGTCCCAATCGAAATCCTCTGTCTTTCTCCGCCTATTGCCCCGTCGCCTAGCAACGGGAGGCTGATCGACTCTTTCTTTCTCCACTATATCCTCCTTCCTTCTTTTTTTGCTTTTTACTTCTTCTACTTTCGGAGGTGTGCCGGCTAGTGAGAGCGTGGGCGGCCCGGGAGAAGCTGGAGGAAGAAGCGAATGTTTAGCGGGAGTCGAACTGGCAGTTGTCGTTGTTGTTGGGGCTGATGACAATCTGAATTGATCGATAAATTGATCTCTCTGCTGCTCGAGCTGGCCGATATATTTTGCTTTAAAATCTAAAGGGAGATGATCGGTATTTAAAATAGTATCTATTCGAGCTTGAATTTCTTTTATTTTGGTATATAGACCTCCTTCCAGCAAGTACAGAAATCCGTGGGGTTGACTATCGGCTGCTGCTACAGTTGTTGTTGTTGTTGGGGCATATTTCTTATAAGTATCTTCGGGGACTAAATACATTCTATTCAGTAGAGAACTCATTATTATTTATTAGCGCCAAATATACCCCCTAGAACCGACAAGGCTGTAGGAATAAGCCAGGGCAGTATTAAACCTCCTTTTTGCACCAGCACAGTTTTTCTGGATTTGAGCGAAGCTCGACGGTTCCCTAGAAGTCGGATTTGTTTCTTATACTTCTTCAATTTACAACGAGTGGATGGTGAGACTTTAAGTTTGTTATTCAATAAATTCAAGGCGATTTCGGAAATACAGTTCACTTGGGACTTGTCGGCGTGTTGTAATAAATTCTTGCGTTGTTGATTGCTGAGTTTACACAACGCTTCTAGGAGCGGTCTATGTTTTCGAACGTTCTTCATCGGGATCTTCACGTCGAATAAACTAAAGTGGTTTCTCCGGGAAATATATGGGTTCGCAACCGAGTCGCGTCGTTGGATTTCGAGTGCATGTCGACCAATAAATAACCGTATTTCTGGCTGGTGATGGCGTCGTCGTAAGCGGCCATGAACTGTTTAGTTTTGGACGGGTAGGCCTGGGCCGCAAAAGTCATTATTTGCCGTTTATCTCTCAAGTT
>JAHWFP010057703.1:0-11292 GCA_023313725.1 Lithobius niger
GCCTGTTGTTCCTAGGTCAAATGTATGTATCCCTCCTTTATGTGTTGACGAATCTGCCATTCGTAATGCTATTTCAAAAGCTAACATTAAATCGGCGGCTGGGGCTGATTTGACTACTGGTGAATACCTTAGTGTGATAGCTAAAATTATCTGTACAATTCTCATCATTCTGTTTGATCGAAATCTCAGCGAATGCTTTTTACCTCCATTCTGGCATCTAGCTTTGATCACGCCTACTTTTAAGAAAGGGAGCCGTCTTCAGGCTTCTAATTACCGTCCAATGAGTTTGACATCCGACCTGTCTAAACTCTTTGAAAGGATCCTGTACTATCACATAGTTAAATATTTGGAAACGTATAACCTTTTTAAAAGTGTACAACATGGGTTTAGAACGGGTTTATCTACCTCGACCAATCTCCTGAGTTTTTATGATTTTGCTTTAAAGAGTATGGACCAAGGGAACTCTCTTGATATTATTTTTTACGACCTGGAAAAAGCGTACGACAAAGTGTGTGTGGAAAAGCTAGATTGTAAACTCAAAATGGTTGGTATTTGTGGTCCTGTTGGTGCATGGGCAAAGCAATGGCTAGCAGGCCGTCTCGTAGCAGTGGTCCTAGAGGGTCAATGCTCGGAGTGGAAATCGATTTCGAGCGGATTACCGCAAGGGTCTATGTTTTCCCCCATACTGTTTTCAATTTTTATCTCTGACTTTTGTGCAGGTCCGGACCTAATGAAATCCAAAATTGCAGATGACACAAAGACTGTAACTGTTGTTGGAACGTATGATGAATTTCTCTCTGTTTAGAATTCAATTGATGGAGCTCAGGATTGGAGTAAAAAGTGGCAGATCCCAATCAATAAGGACAAAGTTACAGTGTTACACATTGGTAAAAATAACCTCATGGCTCAATATCGTTTGGACGACGTTATGGTAACCTAAGTTAATGTGATGCGGGATTTGGGGATCTTATTGATAAAGAATTCTCCTTCACTAACCATGTTGCAGCCATTGCACAAAAGGCGAACGCCATTTCGTATCTACTTCTCAGAACTATTTCTTCTAGAGTACCAGGGGTACTAATTACATTATTTAAGTCTTTGGTGCGCTCGATTCTTGAATTATGGATGCCATTCTGGAACCCACAATTTGTTAAGGATGACAGAATTATAGAGAATATCCAGCGGTATTTCGCTAAAAAGCTCAATAGACTTTTTCACTTACCCTATGAACAACGATTGTTAAAATTACACCTACCTTCGCTCAAATGGAGGAGACAACGTGGATTAATTTTCATGCTTAAAGTGCTGCATGGTTACTTACCCTACCTACCGAACTCTTTCTTTGTGTTAAATCGGACAGGAATTTTTACTAGGGGGTCGTCGCTTCGAATTTTCATCGAAAATCCGCACTACAATGCCTTGCGGAATTCGTTTGCTTTCCGGTTGGTTAAATTTTGGAACAATCTACCAGAACACGTGGTAAATGCACCCTCTGTAATCACCTACAAAATTAGATTGGATCACCATGTCAATAACGAACTGGTGGTAGGGTATGATTAGTAAGTTTTGTGTTATGGTACATAATAGGCTAACATTTGTAGTATCAATTGTAATTATTGTGGTCAAAGTTTTGCAAGCTGCTGCTTTTGAAACGAAGTGAAGTGTTTATGGCTGGAATTATTTGCATCTTACGTGTTATGGTATGTGATAGGTCTGTTTAAGAAGTTTAAATTACAACTACAGAGTTCTAGGTATTTGCAGGGTGCTGCTTTTGAAATGAAGTGATTTTCTGTGCAATCTGCTGGATGTGTTTAACGAGTTTTTTTTCCTGATGGTTGTACAGTAGTAGCAACTTTAGTTTTGATTGGCTCACACAAGAACTGTTTTTTTTTCTGGCCGAAACGTGCTGAAAATATATTTAAAGTTGTTGTTAGGAGTCACATGTTATTTTACAAGTTGTTGTTCACAGTTTACTTGCAAAATTGTTCCTCTGCCCAGTATTGTTTCTCTCTTGTTTGTCAATGTTTTTTTTATGAAACTGTTATTTTTTATGTCGTCCAATTCTTTTTGAAACTGACGAATAATGTTATTTAATAAATAATAAATAAATCAATTTGGACGTTCGGAGCTCCCTAACCCCTGAACCACTTCAACAATTAGAAATGTCCATATGAAAAGGGCACTACTACAGATGAATACCTTTAAAATAAGCTAAGAACCAGCTTTATTCACCACATGGAAGAATTTTTTTTCGTGAAACAAAAATAGCGTTAGCCAGTAACAAGCAGCCAGTAACTAGTAATCTACCCCAAAACAAAACTTGTTAAGGATTCTCGCCAAGCTTTTCGGCCGTGTGAAGTCGTGATATCAAACGCCTAGCTCTTTCACCAAGCTAATTCCACCGAGTAAGAGTTCGAAGGTTAAATGAAATAGCTGAAAATTGCTTACTGCACAATTTTCAATTATTTCATTTAACGTTTGAAGTCTTAGTCGGTGGGATTAGCTTGGCGAAACAGCTTGGCATTTGATATCACGACTTCCCACGTCCGAAAAGCTTGGCGGGAATCCTTAACAAGATTTGTTTTGGCGTAGATATCAGTAATCAGTTTTTTTCTTAGTAATTATGCGATGGAAACATCAATCTAGTTTTCTGTTTCATTTCCTTTTTTTTTTGGCTTTCGTTACATTTTTAGGACAGCAGTCACCTTTTTATATGATAGCATTTCATATTAGTAATGAAGACGAACGGATTTATTTAATGTTCAGTTTGACATTGTTGCATAATAACAATGGTTAAAACAATGTAAAACAATCAATTTGGTCATTTGGAGTTCCCTAATCCCTGAATCACTTGACCAATTAGAAAGGTTCATATGAAAAGGGCACATCTCCGTACCAATGCCTATAAAATGAGCTAAGTACCAGCTTTATTCAACGCATGGAAGAATTTATTTTCGTGATACAAAAAAAGCGTTGCCAGTAGTAAGTAGTAAGTAATTAGGCAAATATCAACGTTATTCACATTGTTTTTTTCAACAAGAAAACGTTAAACTATAGGTCTTACAGTGACTTTCATGTTGTCAGGCGACCAGTCTCCCGATCAAACAAGTTTCAGCCTTATCTATAGCATTGTTATTTATCCTCACATGCCTGAAAACATCTAATCTACCTTTGCTGTAAAGACACAACGTGTCTAGTGGTCGCCATGCTCCTATATACATATTATCTGGATGTTATCTTTTTATCTTGGCGGGCGACACACTAGCGTATGTCTTGATATCTACCCCAAAACAAAACTTGTTAAGGATTCCGGCCAAGCTTTACGGCCGTGGGAAGTCGTGATATAAAACGCCAAGCTCTTACGCCAAGCTAATCCCACTGATTAATATTTCGAAGGCTAAATGAAATATATGCAAATTGCTTACTGCACAATTTTCAATAATTTCATTTAGCGTTTGAAGTATTAATCCGTGGGATTAGCATGGCGAAAGAGCTTGGCGTTTGATATCACGACTTCCCACGGCCGAAAAGCTTGGCGGGAATCCGTTACTAGTTTTGTTTTGGGGTTGATATCAAATTTTTTTTGTCTAAATTGATGAACTCCATTTTTTTCTTAGTAATTATGAGATGGAAACACCAATCTAGTTTTCTGGTGCATTTCTTTTTCTTCTCTTTTTTTCATTTGATTAGCATTTTTATTATTACTGCAGTATCTCCTTGTAAAGGAACGAATTTATTTAATTGTCAGTTTGGTATTGTTGCATAAAAAAATATTTAAAACAATGTAAAACAATCAATTTAGACGTTTGGAGCACCCTAATCCCTGAACTACTTGACCAATTAGAAACGTTCATATGAAAAGGGCACATCTACAGAGCAATACCTTTAAAATGAGCTCGGAACCAGCTTTATTCACCGCATGGAAGAATTTATTTTTGTGATACAAAAAAGCGATACCAGTAGTAGTTAGTAGTAGTAGTAGTTAGTAGTTAGTAGTAATTAGGCAAATATCAATGTTATTCAGGTAGTTTTTTCAACACGAAAACATTAAGCTGTGGGTCTAACAGTGACTTTTTTGTTGTCAGGCGACCAAAGTCTCCAGATCAAAGAAGTTTCAGCCTTTTCTGTCGCATTGTTATTTATCCTCACATGCCTGAAAACAGCCAAACTACCTTTGCTGTACAGACACAACGTGTCTAGTGGTCGCCATACTCTTATATACATATTATCTGGATGTTATCGTTTTGTCTTGGTGGGCGACACACTAGCGTGTGTCTTGATTAGGCAAATATCAGCGTTATTCACGTCTTTTTTTTCCATTAAGAAAACGTTAAGCTGTGCCCTTAATAGTAACTTTTATGTTGTCAGGCAACCAAAGTCTCTCGATTAAACAAGTTTCAGCCTTTTCTGTCGCATAGTCATTTATCTCAGATGGCTGAAAACACCCAAACTTCCTTTGCAGTAAAGACACAACGTGTCTTGTGGTCACCCTGCTTATATATACATATTATATGAATGTTATCTTTTTATTTTGGCGGGCGACACACTAGCGTGTATCTTGATCTACCACAAAATAAAACTTGTTATTGATTCCCACCCAGCTTTTCGGCCGTGTTAAGTCGTGATATCAAACGCCAAGCTCTTTCGCCAAGCTAATCCAACCGAGTAATTGTTTGAAGGTTAGATGAAATATCTGAATATTGCTTACTGCGCAATTTTCAAATATTTCATTTACTGTTTAAAGTATTAGTCGGTGGGATTAGCTTGGCGAAAGAGCTTGGCGTCTGATATCACGACTTCACAAGTTCACACGGCCGAAAAACTTGTCGGGAATCCTTATCAAGTTTTGTTTTGGGGTAGATATTAGTAATTTTTGTTCCAAATTGATGAAATCCATTTTTTTTCTTAGTAATTATGAAATGGAAATGCCAATCTAGTTTTCTGGTCCATTTCTTTTTCTTCTTTTTTTTTTGGTTCGTTTGATTTTGAGGACAGCAGTCCCTTTTTTTCATTTGCTTAACATTTTTATTAGTATTGCAGTATCTCCTTGCAAACGCATGGATTTCTTTAATTGTCAGTTTAGCATTGTTGCATTAAAAACAATGTTTAAAACAATGTAAAACAATCAATTTGTACGTTTGGAGCTTCCTAACCCCTAAATCACTTGACCAATTAAGAAGGTCCATATGAGAAGGGCACTTCTCCAGAGCAATACCTGTCAAATTAGCTAAGCACCAGCTTTATTTACAGCATGGAAGAATTTATGCTCGTGATACAAAAAAAGCGTTAGTAGTAGTTAGTAGCCAGTAATCTACCCCAAAACAAAACTTTTTAAGGTTTCCCGCTAAGCTTTTCAGCCGTGTGAAGTGGTGATATCAAACGCCAAGCTCTTTCGCCAAGTTAATCCCACCGAGTAATAGTTCGAAGGTTAAATTAAAAATATGAAAATTGCTTACTGCGCAATTTTCAATTATTTGATTTAACGTATCAAGTATTAGTCGGTGGGATTAGTTTGGCGAAAGACCTTGGCGTTTGATATCACGACTTCCCATGACCAAAAGATTGGCGTGAATCCTTAAAAAGTTTTGTTTTGGGGTAGATATCAGATTTTTTTGGTCCAAATTGATGAAATCCATTTTTTTTTCTTAGTAATTATGAGATGGAAATGTCAATCTAGTTTTCTAGTCCATTTCTTTTTCTTTTCTTTTTTTTTGGTTTCGTTAGATTTTAAGGACAGCAATCACCTTTTTTCATTTGATTAGAATTTTTATTATTATTGCAGTATCTCCTTACAAACGCACGAATTTATTAAATTGGCAGTTTGGTATTGTTGCATAAAAACAATGTTTAAAACAACGTAAAATAATCAATTTGGACGTTTGAAGCTCCTAACCCCTGAACTACTTGACCAATTAGAAAGGTCCATATTAAAATGGCACATCTCCAGAGCAATTCCTGTAAAATGACCTAAGAACTAGCTTTATTCACCGCATGGAAGAATTTATTTTCGTGATACAAAAAAGCGTTACCAGTAGTAGTTAGTAGTAGTAGTTAGTAGTGGTAGTTAGTAGTAGTAATTAGGCAAATATCAACGTTATTCAGGTCGTTTTTTCAACAAGAAAACGTTAAGCTATGGGTCTAACAGTGACTTTTATGTTGTCAGGCGACCAAAGTCTCCCAATCAAACAAGTTTCAGCCTTTTCTGTCGCATTGTTATTTATCCTCACATGCCTGAAAACAGCCAAACTACCTTTGCCGTAAAGACACAACGTGTCTAGTGGTCGCCATGCTCTTATATACATATTATCTGGATGTTAACGTTTTATCCTGGCAAGAGACACGCTAGCGTATGTCTTGATTAGGCAAATATCAACGTTATTCACGTCATTTTTTTCATTAAGAAAACGTTAAGCTGCACCCTTAATAGTGACTTTTATGTTGTCAGGCGACCAAAGTCTCTCGATTAAACAAGTTTCAGCCTTTTCTGTCGCATAGTCATTCATCCTCAGATGGCTGAAACGGCCAAACTACCTTTGCAGTACTTGTGGTCGCCATGCTCATATATACCTATTATCTGGATGTAATCATTTTATTTTGGCGGGCGACACACTAGTGTATGTCTTGATCTACCCCAAAATAAAACTTGTTACGGATTCCCGCCCAGCTTTTCGGCCATGTGAAGTCGTGATATCAAACGCCAAGCTCTTTCGCCAAGCTAATCACACCGAGTAATTGTTCGAAGGTTAAATGAAATATCTGAAAATTGCTTACTGTGCAATTTTCAAATATTTCATTAACTGTTAGAAGTATTAGTCGGTGGGATTAGCTTGGCGAAAGTGCTTGGCGTTTGGTATCACGACTTCACTCAGCCTAAAAGCTTGGCGGGAATCCTTAACAAGTTTTGTTTTGGGGTAGATATTAGTAATTTTTGGTCCAAATTGATGAAAGCCATTTTTTTCTTAGTAATTATAAAATGGAAATGCCAATCTAGTTTTCTGGTACATTTTTTTTCTTCTTTTTTTGCTTGGTTTCGTTAGATTTTGAGGACAGCAGTCACCTTTTTCATTTGATTAACATTTTTATTAGTATTTTAGTATCTCCTTGCAAACGCATGGATTTCTTTAATTGTCAGTTTGGAATTGTTGCATAAAAACAATGTTTAAAACAATGTAAAACAATCAATTTGGACGTTTGGAGCTTCCTAACCCCTGAACCACTTGACCAATTAGGAATGTCCATATGAGAAGGGCACATCTCCAGAGCAATACCTGTAAAATGAGCTAAGAACGAGCTTTATTGACCGCATGGAAGAATTTATATTCGTGATACAAAAAAAGTGTTAGTAGTAGTTAGTTGTTAGTAATCTACCCCAAAACAAAACCTTTTAAGGATTCCCGCCAAGCTTTTCGGCCGTGTGAAGTCGTGATATCAAACACCAAGCTCTTTCCCCAAGTTAATTCCCCTGAGTAATAGTTCGAAGGTTAAATGAAATATATGAAAATTGCTTAGTGCGCAATAATTTTCAATTATTTCATTTAACGTTTGAAGTATTAGTCGGTGGGATTAGCTTGGCGAAAGAGCTTAGCGTTTGATATCACGACTTCACACGGCCGAAAAGCTTGGCGGGAATCTTTAACAAGTTTTGTTTTGGGGTAGGTATCAGTAATTTTTGGTGCAAATTGATGAAATCCATTTTTTTTTAGTAATTATGAAATGGAAATGCTAATCTAGTTTTTTGGTCCATTTCCTTCTATTCTTTTTTTTTGGTTTTGTTAGATTTTTAGGACAGGAGTCACCTTTTTTTCATTTGATCAGCATTTTTATTAGTATTGCAGTATCTCCTTGCAAACGCATGAATTTCTTTAATTGTCAGTTTGGCATTGTTGCATAAAAACAATGTTTAAAACAATGTAAAACAATCAATTTGGACCTTTGGAGCTCCCTAACATCTGAACCATTTGACCAATTGGAAAGGTCCATATGAAAAGGGCACATCTCCAGAGGAATACCTGTAAAATGAGCTAAGAACCAGCTTTATTTACTGCACGGAAGAATTTTTTTCGTGATACAAATAAAGCGTTACTAATTAGTAGTTAGTAATTAGGCAAATATCAACGTTATTCGCGTCGTTTTTTCAACAAGAGAACGTTAAGCTGTGTCCTTAATAGTGACTTTTATGTCGTCATGCAACCAAAGTCTCCCGATTAAACAAGTTTCAGCATTTTCTGTCGCAGAGTTATTTATCCTCAGATGGCTGAAAACAGCCAAACTACCTGTGCAGTAAAGACACAACATGTTTAGTGGTCGCCATGCTCATGTATACTTTATCTGGATATTATCGTTTCATCTTGGCTGGCGACACATTAGCGTGCATCCTTATTAGGTAAATATCAACGTTATTCACGTCGTTTTTTCAACAAGAAAGCGTTAAGCTGTGTCCTTAACAGTGACTTTTACGTTGTCAGGCGACCAAAATCTCCCGATTAAACAAGTTTCAGCCTTTTCTGTCGCATAGTTATTTATCATCAGATGGCTGAAAACAGCCAAACTACCTTTGCAGTAAAGACACAACGTGTCTAGTGGTCGCCATGCTCATATATACATTTTATCTGGATGTTATCGTTTTATCTTGGCGGGCGACTAGTAACTAGTAACTAGTAACTAGTAATTAGTAATTAGGCAAATATCAACGTTACTCAGGTCATTTTTTCAACAAGTAAACGTTAAGCTATGTGTCTAACAGTGATTTTTATCTTGTTAGCCAACCAAAGTCGCTTTTCTGTTGCAAAGCCTTTTCTGTCGCTTAGGTATTTATCCTGAGATGGCTGAAAACAGTTAAACTATCTTTGCTGTAAAGACACAACATGTCTAGTAGTCGCCATGCTCATATATACATTTTTTCTGGATGTTATCGTTTTATCTTGGCGGGTGACACACTAGCGTTTGTCTTGAACTAGTTTTAGCTTTAAGAGGAATGGCCCAAGAAAAATTGGACATGACGTTAATGCAAGTCAGTAGATAATTAAATCCTTTATTTTCGTTAGAGTTAGGTATCCTTTCCACCAAGTCCGCCTGCCATAGATCATTCAGGCTCACCACTATTACTTTCCTTCTCGGAATGTGTTTCCACATTGGTTTGTATAATTCGATTACGAGTTGATCCGTTTCGTTTTTTTTTTTCAACCATTCCGAGCTTGAGTTCTGTCTCCATAATTTTTTTGATGATCGCCGCAGCTAATTTTTCTCTCGAGATTTTGGAGTAAGCGATATAGTGTTCTTTGCACGCCTCATCCAGTTTTTTTATTCCTTGTTCACCTCTAGCTAATCTCTCATTTAGTTTGTTTCTGGGCCCACAGTATTGATATCTGGGTAAACGTACTTCGACCGGTAAATGGTCTAGATTTAATTTACGTTTCTTTTCCCAGATTTGACGAAGGAAGCTTTTTTTGTCCCACACACGTCACAGATCAAAACTTCCATTCGTCTGTTATTTTTTGATATCGAAACAATAAGAGATTCTGGTCGGTTAGACGTATGGCGTTTATATTTCACGCTGTACTTCATCTTGATCACTTTCCTTTTTATTATACAAACATTTTTGCTCATCGTAAATCTAAATTCTGATAAGCGATATTTTTTATGGGCGGTGATGACGCATCGTTGCTACAATTAGGAGAAATTTCTATCATCTCATTCCTGTGACCATCGTGCCCCGCACGGGTGGACCCATGCAAAAGCCTCAATCTGCTGATCAGGTCGTTAGGATTTCGTAGTACTTGTAATCCACCGTTCTAGCATACCCAGTTTTTTTTACCATGTCGGTCCCCCTTTTCTTCGTTTTCATGTCCTCCCAAATAGGTGTTATTATCGACACATACTTGGCTCTATGATTAGAGTTGGGTTTTCGAGTACCCGGATCGTTGTTTTGATAGTTGGCGTTGCTATTTTTCAAAGGAATGCAAATCCTTGACATCTGGAGGATATGAAGTTTCTTTCAAATCCTTAAAAACCAGCACACTCCAAAGTCCTTTTCTTCCCACATAGTGATTACCACTGACCGTTATGTCGTTCTCGAGTATTTTTACGGGTTTATTAGTGATGTTCATTTCTCCAGTTTTCATGTCGTATTGCAGTCCGAAGACAGGATCGGTCTCTTTGGGATTTTCGAAAAATTCGAGCAGAAATGTTTGGCTGCTTGCGCTATGACTTGTCCCGGTAACAGACTATCCAAGGATCTGAGTTTGGGATAATTTGGAATTTCTGGAGGTGTCAAAACGCATCTGTTTTGAATTGCCGAAAGTAGGGGGGTGACTTTCGCCCCTTTACTAGTAGATGCATATTCGGTTCGCATAGCGGAGCCGTAGTTGCATATTTGGATACATAGGGATAAATGGGGGATCTCGCGCTGTCGGAGTCGAATGGTCGATAAAACTGAGAGGTGTCGGCAATTCAAATTTTTCGGTATCATGCATTGTCCTCTCTGTATTCCACCCTTCCTCATCCTCCTCCTCAGACTTAAAAGTTTTTACGAGAGTTATAACTCGTTTACGTTTCTCTCGTATTTTAGTCAGAAAGACAGCAACTACTTTCAAAGGGCTCGCTGCGGGTGTTGGTTCGTTACAGTTG
Source organism: Lithobius niger (assembly GCA_023313725.1). Taxonomy (NCBI): domain Eukaryota; kingdom Metazoa; phylum Arthropoda; class Chilopoda; order Lithobiomorpha; family Lithobiidae; genus Lithobius; species Lithobius niger. The sequence goes on from JAHWFP010057703.1 coordinate 10,627, forward strand.
GTTACAAAGTACTAACAACGGGTTTAAGAAACTCTTGTAAAGATTCTTCTTGCACTAATTCGTCCTAATGTTGATCCAACATTTTTTTCTTTAAACGTTTTATGAGTTTTACGGTTTCACATTTTATTTCCATGTTCTTTTTTCTTTCGGCTTCTTTTATTTACAAACGAAAATGAATGTTTATGACAAATCGTTTTGTAATACCCATATGGATATTCCCAACACGTTTTATACTACGTTTTAAAATCTGCAAATTCCATGTCCGGCCAGACATGATGTTTGTAAAAATATTTTAGGTTTAATCATCCGCGGGAAATACGATTAATAAATTGGTATTATCTCTAACCACTTGTTTGGGAATTCTGGTGAAAGCATGACTGCAATGGTTATCGTGGCTTAGCGGTGAGAGCTCAGCCTGGTAGCTGGATGTTTGCGGATCTGGTCGAACCTCTGGAAGGAGGGACCTTGGCAAATTCCCCACCAGGACTGCCGGACGGGGTAGCGCGAGAGGCTACCATGCTCATTCAGTAGCTATGGCATGTATTCTGGTTAATTCTGGACAATCTTTTGACGATGATAGGAGGTTTCCCTGATCGAATCCCCAGGCTGGCACCTCCCTTTACCAGATTTCTTCTTCTCTAAAAAAATCTGGTAATGTTCAAAATT
>JAHWFP010057707.1:0-10114 GCA_023313725.1 Lithobius niger
GGAGAAGTTCAGTTGAAATTCTGAGGTAAGTATTGCAGAGAAGTCTGGAGAAGTTCAGTCCAAATCCTGAGGTAAGTATTGCAGAGAATTCTGGAGAAGTTCAGTTGAAATCCTGTGGGAAGTATTGCAGAGAAGTCTGGAGAAGTTCAGTCGAAATCCTGAGGTAAGTATTGCAGATAAGTCTGGACAAGTTCAGTCGAAATCCTGAGGTAAGTATTGCAGAGAAGTCTGGAGAAGTTCAGTTGAAATTCTGAGGAAAGTATTGCAGAGAAGTCTGCAGGAGTTCGGTCGAAATCCTGAGGTAAGAATTGCAGAGAAGTCTGGAGAAATTTAGTCGAAATTCTGAGGTAAGTATTGCAGAGAAATCTGGATAAGTTCAGTCGAAATCCTGAGGTAAGTATTGCAGAGAAGTCTGGAGTTGTTCAGTCGAAATCCTGAGTTAAGTATTGCAGAGAAGTCTGGAGAAGGTTAGTCTAAATTCTGAGATAAGTATTGCGGAGAAGGCTAGCCGAAATTCTGAGATAAGTGTTGCAGAGAAGTCTGCAGAAGGTCAGTCGAAATCCTGAGGTAAGTATTGCAGAGAAGTCTGGAGGAGTCCGGAAAGACGTCCTTGTTTTTACTGTCCCAGTTATATAATTCTGTGTTTGAGGTAAGGCCGTATTTTTTCTAATTAAATAGTTTAAATTAGATTATCGTATAAAATACGCTATGTGCTTGAGTCGTAGGTGTTTAGGTGTATTAATTCCAAAGTGTCAGTAGCCTAATTTTCAGACTGTCCGGACTTGCCGGGTTAGGCTTAGCATGCGACTTTCTTTTTTCGTGTTGGTAGGTACAAAAAATGTCGCCAGTCGCAAATGTGCCTGTTTACGCAATGGGTTGAATTTGTGTTGCGTAGTTACGAAAAGTAGGTCATTATGTCACGTGGTGGAGCTGTCACGTGGTGGATTAGGGGTTGTGTAGACCCCATGAAAGTGTCAGATTATCAAAAAAGTGCTGATTATCAAAATGTATTGGTTATAAAAATTAACCCACAGTGACGTGTATGGGCTTTGAGATTAACCGTATATGACGACTACATTTTAGCATGGGAATGTGTTAGCATGACGTCACCACCGTGCCTTAACTTTTTTAATTCTTTTTTTTTTAGGTTTTTTTGATCTAGTTTTTACGGGTTTTGAACTTTTGCTCGTTCATTCGACACTTTTGTACTTAAATTTACGTTAGTCGATTTCAAATTAACACTCTTGGCTTTCGGTTTAACACACTTTCACTTGAACTTAATAGTTACGTAGTATAAGTAAATAGCGAAATTTATAAAATATTAATGCCTAAAAATTAAAAAGGAAAAAAATTTATCTGTCTCAAGAATGTATTATGACTTCCTTTCATTAAACATTTAATGTCACAACTATACCACGCGCCATGGCTGTGACGTGCATATCACGTGACTGGGCTAGTCCAATCATACGGTCAAACAGCCGTTGTTCTCGTTCGTCATTGGCTAATTCATGGTGACGTTACGGCAAACAGCCATTGCGCATGGTTTAGCCACCAGTAACGTAAGGTCGTAATGAATGGCGCCTACCTATTCTACGTTACGATACTTTAAAGAGTGGAATGCTAATGGTTTACGTAATTATGAATTCTATTGAAATTATTAATACGCACAGAAAAAGTATAACTGTATTTTTTTGTAATTTCTTTTTTCCCCCTTGTAATTCGTAGGCAGTAATACTTTATAATAGTGTGATTTTGTTTCGTAATTTTTTTTTTTATTTCGTAATTTTACTAGTACGCAATTTGGTTTAGTCGTTAAAACACTAAATAGTTCGAAGAGGTCAATGCTTTAATTTGAAGTGGTGTTAAATTCAAGTGCAAGTGTGTTAGATCCAAAGTGAAGAGCGTTAAATCGACTAACGTTAAATTCAAGTACAAAATCCAAGTACAAAACTGTCAAATTAACGTGCAAAAGCGTTAAACCAAAGTTCAAAACCTGTATTACGTTCAGGGAAAAAATATATATATGCGTGCAAGTTAAATCAGTTAACGCTCTTCGCTAACTGTGGCGTCCACTGACAAGAAACGGTACTAAAATTGGCAAGTATAAAATTCATTTTTTTATTATATCATGCAAATGCCATATTCCCATGACACTTGTTTGCTTAATTATGTAAGAGTAACGAAAAATCTCGGTGTTTGGATCTCTACAGACCTAAAGGCAACCACTCATTGCAATCATATCGCCTCATGACACGAAGCTTGTTTACTTGCATGTTTGCTGGGGTCAATGTCCAAGCTTAATCTTATGTGTCTAATCTTACATAGGTGGGCATTATCTATGGACTAGAGGAAGCCCGTGCTATGCACGGGGCTGGTCATGAATTAAGTTGACGGACACATTTTCCGGGACATTTTCCCGGGACATTTTTCCGGCACTCTTCCCGACGACTTGTCAGATTGATCGACCACTCATGCCTGCCTCCTGTTTGCATGCAGGTAGAATGGGAGAGCGCATTTGCAATGCGGGCGCGAGGAGGGGAGAAGGGATTGTTCGGCCCGACGACTTGTCAGATTGAACCTTCATTGAGTTGATCGACCACTCATGCCTGCCTCCTATTTCCATGCAGGTAGAGTGGGAGAGTGCTTTTTCAATGCGGGAGTGAGGAGGGGAGAAGTGATTGTTGTCCTTCCGGTTTTCCTTTTGGCCTTCCTTTTAGCCGGCCTCCAGGATTATTATATAGATTATACCACGGCTGTGAAGTCACGCTACCTCAACGCCACGCGAAATTTCCGTAGGTTAAATCCCGTAAACCACACCGGAAGTGTGCGTCATCACAAAAAGTGTGGGTTATCAAGTTACCCCACACTTTTGCCGATAACCCACACTTTTGACACTTTCGGATCACGCGACCAGGAACGCACACACCAACAACCAAATACAGCATGCAAAAAAAAAAACATAACGCAATAAAAACGTACAAAACTAATTACTTGAAAGGAAACAAATCCTATCCCTGCAAACTCTCAAATGTCTGGCCCATATCACAGTCTAACAAACCACTCATTTCTAAGCTTATTCACTCCGCGTTAATTCCCCCAACCACCACCTCCCTCCACAAACTAAAATGGAATCACCTTCAATCATACCGATACCCTATTACCGTATTTTTTAAACAATTCTCAAACGACAAACGCACAAAATGAATTACATACTTTCAAAGAATGTCCCAGCAATGTCACTTTATCCCTGCTGTGTCACATATCGAATTATTCGCTCCAAACACGATAAACACTTCGATAAACACAAGCAAGCTCCAAGCTTACCACCCGACGCTTAGACTGTCTAACTCCCATCCCCTCCCTCCACAAAGGTTGAACGAAAGGACTCGTCTGCCTATCACACACTTCCCCCTCCACAACCTAAAATTGTATGACCTCTTGAATTAATTTTCACAAAACACAAACACGTTTCAATTAAAAACGATTTAGCTTGACGTCCCAACCGTGATATAAATGTGTTATTGGTGACAAACTCACGGATATCGATTTTTAACCCACGGCTGCGAGGATTTGTCCAGCGAGACTATGCAAAAGTCTCGGGGCTGCCCTTGCAGCCGTCGGTTAAAAATCTATATCCGTGAGTTTGTCACCAATTACTTGTAATTTTATTTCCGGTTCCTGCCTCTAGAACCTTCTAGAATTTCCATTACCCATAATACCCTTGTTATTACGCGGTTGTCAGGGGTTACCAAAAGATATTTAAGCAAAGGAGCCAGCATGCAAAATCAGTCAGCCTTCGGTCCAGCCAACTGGCTGCTTCCTTCCCCCCTGCTAGGTCTCCTGGTTAGGGGGACTTTTGGTAGTTTAGGCATTTAGTATGCCCAATTTTGGTTAGGCCCCTTTAGCCTAAACGTTCCCCCAACCTAAACAAGCCTATTTTCCCTAAGCCTAAGTTAACCCTAAAGTTCCCAGCTCCTGAGTTTGGTTCAATATAACTTTTGCGCGCTCTCCCACTTTAGCTTTATTTCGCGTCACCTCAAGTGCAAAAAAAAAAAAAAATAGCACAACTCATCAGACGTTGTTTACTGGAGTATGCCAGCCAGGCCTGGTCACCATATCTCATCAAGGATATTAAATCTTATTGAATCGGCCCAGAAGATGAGGTGCTTCAAGGCTGACCTTTATGTCACATAGTCTCTTCTGTTCAGCCAAACTGTAATGGAGCCCGAGAGGTTTTTTTTTACTCTAAGCCATGATATCTTTATACTATAAGGGCAGTCTTTTAAAATTAACGCATGGTTCCTTTAATGGCGATAATTATAAGCACTTTTTCGCTAACCGTGTTGTGGCCGTTCGGAATTCCCTGCCGTCTGGGCTGGTCTCGGCACGATCCTAGAGTAGTTTTAAGATAACTCTGGAGGTGGTCAATCTCTTCAACTTCACGAGGTGTTTTAAGATTGTGCATTTGACTAAGGGTGATTTAACCTGCATTTTTATTTCTTTTTTTCCATGTTTTTATTCTATCTCTTTATTCACGTTAGCTGCTCTTTTAATTTCGGACTGTGTATAAGTGGATTATGCCCTCCCTTCTCTGTACGGTCAAGTCTCTTCAACCATTACCCGGCGAATAAAGAGGAGAAAATTATCTTAAAGGTCAAACGAGATGGTTTTTTTCTGATTTATTACAATAGGCCTTTTTTTTAAACTTTCTAAAATGGAAAAAAAATCTGTATAAATGATTTTATCATTATTATTATTGTTAAAACACTGTACGCATCGGATTTTAATTGTTTTCTTTTTTTTTGCAAAAAAACAAAGTTGTATAAATGATTTTATTATTATTATTGTATAAAACACTGTATGCATCGGAATTTAATTTACTTTTTTTTTGCAAAAAAAACAAATCTGTATAAATGATTTCATTATTATTATTAATGTATAAAACACTGTATGCATCGGATTTTAATTGTTTTCTTTTTTTTGCAAAAAAAGCAAAGTTGTAGAAATTATTTTATTATTATTGTATAAAACACTGTATGCATCGGATTTTAATTTTCTTTTTTTTTCAAAAAACAAATCTGTATAAATGATTTTATTATTATTATTGTATAAAATACTGTATGCATCGGATTTTAATTGTTTTCTTTTTTTTTGCAACAAAGCAAAGTTGTATAAATGATTTTATTATTATTATTGTATAAAACACTGTATGCATCGCATTTTAATTTTTTTATTTTGTTTTTTGAATTTAAGAACGTTAAAAAAACCTATTGTAATAAACCCGAATAAACCATCTCTTTTGACCTTTAAGATAATTTTCTCCTCTTTACGGTCATGGCTGTGTAAACAACATTGATCAAGTCTCCGTCTAGCGCATTTTTTTTTATTCTTGTTATTCTACGTTTGGATCGATATTTACCACAGTTTTCTTTATTTGCTATGACAAAACACTGGTTTTGAACGAGAGGAGGAGGGGGGGGTGATAGATGGAGGGGAGGAGAGGGAGGGGGTTGGCAAAGTCTGAATTAATTACCTACCGCCAACCTTTGAAGAAAGGCAAATTAGTCAGTACGGCACGAATTCCTCTGGAGATGAAGACAAAATAAATTAATTCATTGCTTCCAAGAGATTTCTTGCTCATAAAATTTGTATTTTTCCTCCGACGTCGAGATGTTTAATTTTCCTTCCGACTGTTGTTTAATTCACGAGGCCACGTTCGTAAACGGCAAAATAATGAAAAATAATACGGCGATGGTTTATATGCAGGTACCACCGAGAGAAAAGGAGACGTGCCACTCGTTAAGAATATAATTTGGCGGGAAAAAACGTAACGTTTTATCGAAAAGACTGAGCTAGCACTAAAATGAGTAGCATATTTGGAGCGAAGCGAGCGATGAGAGCGTAACTACTTATTCAGGGTTCAGACAAAACCTGGAGAACCTGCAAATCTCAGGGAAAATGAAAATATAGCCAAAGTCTCAGGGAGATTTCAGGAAAAACAACATTTTTTTTTGAAAATCAGGGAAAAGACGGAGAAATTTGAAAAAAAATACCTTTGTGTCTGAGCTGTAAGTTCCATTGAACTCGCAGATAATAAACAAACTCCTAGGCTAGTAGCAAACATTTTAATTCGTGCTTTTATTATGTTCAAGTTTTTTATATATCATTTCAATAAACCAAATCTTAGTCTGGTACCAATCAATATCTGTGATGAAAATGCGTTTAGTCCCGTCTGGATTAGTCTCTAAACAGATATTTTCTGGGATGTTGGATTATTTTCGTACAAATATTAATAAAAAAATTAACTAAACTAAATTGCCATTGGATGCATCTGGAAAACCTGGAAATGTCAGAAAAATTGAGAATTAAAAAATTGTCTGAACCCTGTTATCCAGTGAATCATAGGGGTTTCTTGGTCACAGCATCAAGCCAAAGTGCTGAAACGATTTTGATGAAATTTTGCATGCTGACCAAGTACAATCCGGAGAGTGTTTTTTTTTTCCTGATCGAGAATCGGGTATGTTTTTTTTTTCTCTGGAGAATCGGGTAATTAAGGAAAAGCAATCGGAAATTGTTAGAAACCAACTGTGAAAAACCCATTGCTAGAAACCCTATTTAGTTCGCGTTAATTGTAATAGCGTGGGGGTTCAAAGGGTTTTGTAGCAGGCGTTAACCGGTTCCGTTCATCTGGTTGACGAAGCCCTAATGCCCTATGTCTGCAGCACCCGGATCCCCTCCGTGATTGATTTGATTTGATTTGATTTGATTCTTTAGGACCCTGGTTCAAAGCCATACGCCCTGTAAACACGATCCACCCAAAACCGGTATAAGAGAAGCCGCCAAGTTTCCGAAAAAAGTTGGCCTTTGAAAGTGACATCATTTAGCCAGGGAAAGGCCGCCAAGGTTAATCCTATTAGCCAAGTTAATCGCACCTATACTAATAGTTCGAAAGTTAAATGAAAACTAGAAGATTGCTACTAGCGGGAGCAATCTTCAAGTTTTCATTTAACGTCCAAAGTATTATTCGGTACGATTACCTTGGCTAATAGGATTAGCCTTGGCAGCCTTTCCCTGGTTGAATGATATCACTACTTTCAAAGGCCGGCCGTACGCCCTGTAAACAAGATTACAAACACCACAATTACTACTACACCTGCAGCACCAACGGACTCGTAGTTAAGAATAAAACATGCGGCTACAGCGACTGCCTAGTCGCACCGGTCTTCTGACGGTTCCTCCACTTCCAATGTTGAGGCGCACACCTCTATCATGCACTACAACTGCTGTTATTATTTAATTTAGTTACGTCGAAGCGGTCTATTAAACAATGGACGCTGTAAACAATGGACGCGTCGAAGCAGTCTATTAAACAATGGACGTTGTAAACAATGGTCGGCAATATCTGGTACTGTTGCGAAGTTGAAAAAAGCGACGGACGGATGGACAAAGTCGTTGCAATAGTCTTCTCACCGGTTACGGCGTACAGAAGACTAAAATGAAACGATTCGGGGAAAAAATGTACGGGAGTCGGTACAAAAATAAAAAGGGATAGGAAGGAGGAAGGAAGGGATCAACACTGTAGGTGCAACCCCCCCCCCCCCCCCCCCCCCCCGAAACTGCCATGTACCTTCCCAGAAATAATATCAAGCTCCGCTCGCTGCTGCTGTATCTCAACATGTGAGGCTGCTAAAAATTAATTAAGTGGTTCTCGGGAGCTAGAAAAAATTGATGCGAGCGGGCGGTGTTTTTTTTTTTTTTTTTTACCAAACAAAATGATACCAGTACCTTACGTTTTGTTGTCGAGTATAATACCTATGTTTTAATGATCAGCGTTTAAAAGTTGCACATTCGATAAAAGTCATTCTTTCGATCAAGTTTTTATTTGTGATATGTCTCTGAAAGGTATTTGGATTCGTTTCTAGGCGATCACGTAAATGGAGTAAAGAGCTGATGTGGTCCTCGGCTCCAAAATAACAATGTTTGGTGAAAGTGCTGTTCAATGCCTGATTGGTACTTTTGTTTTTAGACAATGTCACAAAAAACGTTTCATGCGCTAAGAAAAAAATCCACGCGTGCGCTCCTGAGAACCACTTAATTAATTTGTAGCGGCCTAACGTTTTAATTTGAGCGGAACAAGCTTAGGCCTACGTAATTCTTATTTATACGTACGGTAATTAAACAAGGAATGGATTTTCTGAGAACCGCTAATAAGTTGATGGCCTTACTAACAGCCATATTTACAGAACACCCTTCATCATGAACTCAACGGTGGAATCGACCAAGGGATAAAGTTAACACTTGAGGGTCAACGTGCCAAGGGCGTTCAGAATATGAAAACTGTGGCCCGGCCTTGACCAGCCCGTCCTCGAGGGCCAGCTCCCTCGTTTCTGACGTCACCAACCTCCGTTCGGCCGCCCGTAAGTGCACACTCCAACACCATTCACTAGGCCACTGACAACGATGGCCATAAATTGAACTCCAATTCCAGGGAACAAGGACTGTTTTTACTCAATGGTTATGTCAGAAAATGAACGCAGTTTGTGTTTGAAATGTTTAATGTGTATGTGTGTGCTTGTACGTGTATACGCTTGTATGTGTGTGCTTAATTTGTGCATTATACAGTTTTTTTCTAATATTTGTCTGTATTTGTTGTTTTATATTTTAAGTCTTTTTCGCGTGAGCGGCTACATATGTATTTTGTGTGCATTTATAATTTATGAAAAAGCAGACTCATCGTTAAGACAGTGTTTTATTGCCTGTGTGTTTGATGATTGCTGTTTTAGTTCGTGTGAGCAATTACGTGTATATTTTGTGTGTGTATTTTTGATCTTTCCATTTTGCAAGGCGTTTTGTTGCGTATGGTTTTTGTTCTGTATGTGTTTGACGGTTTGGGTTTTCGTTCTGTCACGTGCGCGTGTTGACGCAGTTAGCTAACATCAGGGTTAGGAGTTCGTTGAAATTTCGTTTGGACATACGGAACCGCAACACAAGTCATCTTCGCCATATAATACTATAATGCAAACTTTATGTACGCCCGTTCCAGTTGTGTTTTCCGTTTGGCCTGACGTAATGGTGGACGTCGCGAACAATAATACAGATCATTCATGCTTATAACGCCCTCAAGGTGATACTTCTCACCCTTGGTTTTCGCGGAAGGTGAGGGCTTGTTGGAGGGCCAACTTGGCCAAGTGCGGTTGTAACTGTCTCATGGGTTGAGAAGAGCCGGATTGATTCCCCCCAACCCCTCCCTTTCTGGGCAATTCACCGCCTGCATTCACACGCAATATACCTACGCCACTTCAGGCTCGAGCAACCACTACTTACAATAAGGGCGAGCCCCTTGGTTTACGACACTCGGTTTACGCCATTTTTAATCGGCCCTCCAATGTGTCGAAATTCGGCTACACGTTAACCACGCGAGCTGCTCATAACTCCACTTCGTCCCTCTTCCGTCTTGTAATCTACTAAACGTTTCTGGATAATCTGTCTCTTAACTCGGTAATCCCTCCTCCCGCCTGACACGCCGCTGCCAAAGCCAAGAAACCTAATCTCTCGATCAAACCTTCCGGTTGCTCCAATATTTTCCCCCGATAAAACGACAGCCCGTTCAATGGATATTGCTTTAAGGCTTGTTTTTGTGTTCGCCCACCCTCTTCCAGGAAAGCGTTCCTCTATCGACTGGGGAATGGAGGTCTCCCGCTGTTGGCTCGAAAGGGTTAAATAGAGAGAGGGGGTTGGGGGTGACTTTTTAAAGGCTTGCCATCCATGGCTTCTTTTAGCCGGGATTGGTTCACTCCTCCTAATCAGAGGGAGGAAAGGAAGTCCTCCCAACCTCCTATGAACGAATGACAAGAGGGGAAGAAAAGGGGGAAATGGATACTCTCCTCTCTCTTGTGAAACGTGCTTCCTACTTGGCGTGATAGACCAGTCACTCGCTTGAATATTGTGTCTATTTCTATCTGAACCAAAACCCACCGGGGTGAAAGAACCCGCCAATTTTCAGCTAATGAAAGTAGTGATATTAGAACAAAAATGGCTGCCACCAAGTTGCTACATTAGTCGCCAAGCTAATCGCACCGACAATTAGGGACCGGATTGGCGGGGGGGGGGGGGG
>JAHWFP010057710.1:0-11567 GCA_023313725.1 Lithobius niger
TGACCCCAGATAAATTGTGCGTGGGGCTGGTCCCGTTTTTTATGTTTTAACCTTTTATATGCGCCATCTTTGTGAACAAGGAGCAAAAAGTAGATCAGAGAAAAAAAATTTGTGGGTTTTAAGGTTGTTGTGAGGTCACGGCTTTGTCAGAGACCACCGTTTCATACCTAACGACGTCCACTCACAAAGTAATATTACATAAGATAAGATTTATTTGCCACCAAAAAGCAAAACGCCAAGAATGGGTCGACATCAAAGCGGCCACTAATCTAATCTTAGCGGAAAATTACACAAGATAAGAAAAAAGGTAAGAGAGAGCTATTGCCAAGATATTTGGTCGAAACGAAAACATTTTTTGGATATATTTCACAGTAGTACCTGTGGAATGTAGTCAGGGGTAGAATTCTGGACGTTTCAGGTGTGGCTTTAAACACCCACCATTAAGAAGTCATCTGAATACGTGAACCGAATCTAGAACTCGGGGACCTTAGTTTGAAACTAGTAACTACCACGTTTAAATTAAACTGAAGGAAGACATTTTTTTTTAGTATTCGTATTGCTCCAGTTTGTAACTTTAGGTGAAAATATTGTTATGGCCCCCATAACAATATTTTCACCCAGAGTCCCAAACTGGAGCAATACGAATACTAAAAAAAAATGATTTCCTGTAGTTTAACTTAAAAGTGGTAATTACCAGTTTCAGACAATGTCCCCCGAGTTCTAGTTCGGTTATCACCTCAAAAAAAGGAAGTACAACTGGCAGTTGACCATAAATAATTTTTCTAAATTAAAATCAGTAGACAGTACAGCTTTAGGAATTCTTAACGTTGAATATAGGATTTCTCGTACATTCCAGGCATGAATTTCGTAAATCGTCTCTGGATTGCTTCAGTTTGGTCAATGTCTTACAAAAAGCTGGGTGAGCAAACTAGACACTCATATTCAACGGTTGGGCGAACGTACACATTGTACGTTCGGAGGAAGGCTTTTGTACTTTAGGAAGATTACGTTGCAGATCACGACCTCTTATTACTGTGGGGTCAAAGTTAGTGATGCCTTCTAGTCTTCTACTCGCCTTCCCAAGTTTTTATTCCCTCTAGAATAAATCTTATTTTTATTATTATTATTATATGCTTTAATTTTCTCCTTTCCTAACTGAACTCTTTATCAGCTCATGGTTGCTATTAGCGCTGTGGCATTCGTACGGCTATTCATACCAAAGCTTTCTACTTAAGTTGTGTTTATATACAACACGCAATGACATCCTACAGTCCGCATAATTTGTAAAGTACTGTACTACTGTTTTTTTGTAGTTGTATATTTGCAATGTAATCCATGAATTAACCTAACGCCTCTCTCCCATCTGCTTTGTATTCAGCTTGAGGCTCTCGCCTGGTGGCGTACATGGACCACTCTTTGTAAGTCCACTCCATAATTAGGAGTAATTAGCGCGCTCTAATAACACGGTTAGTGTCTTGAAGTACACTTCAGGACTTGGGAAAACTTTCTTCTTTTTGAGCCAGCGAGGTTGAATTTCCTCTCCTTAACATTTAAGGGGGCCGGAGATGAAAATCCTGTTATACTCTTGGCTGTTCGCAAAAAGCATAATTGATGCCATTTTAATTGAAAAGGAAATTTATCCAGGATCTATAACAGCGCCCTGCGGGAAAATGAGTCATCAGCATTCACATCCAAATTACGCTGGTCATGTAAATAGGAGTATCATAAACAGGGAGTCGAACCGTAACCGAACCGTAACCGAAAACCGGTAAAATCCGTTTGAAATTGCCGAACCGAAACCGTAACCGAACCGAAAAACTTACTGGTGGCATTAACCGTAACTGTAACCAAACCGAAATGAAATATTGGTTACTTTTTTCGGTTATTGTGTGTTTGCTTGACGTCACTTCTGGATCATCATCATTGATTTTAGCAATATGCTAACCTATAATTGCGGAAATAGATGTACCATAACGAATGTGCAACTACGTAGTTTATTGTTTACGTGTTATTTAAGTAAAGGTTGGCTAAATTAAGGTTGATTCAGAAAAGATTTGACTGTTAGTATGCCGTTTAGACTGATGCTATGCTAACTAAGCAGTAAGCATAACGATGATTAATTAATTATTCCCACATGGGTTAACCCATAATACCATATTCTGCGCGACCAGCCATAGTTTGCACGATAACAATGATACACCAACATTGATGTCACGTTCTTTCACCTGCCCCCTCCCCTCCCCGGTCACCCTTTCTCCGCATTACAGTTGTCAACGTGGGGGGGGGGGGAAGAGGAAGAGAAGCGTGGAGCAAAGGCCCAGACAATGTATTCCGCTAAACTAGGCCTGCATGAAAAAGAAAAGGTTGGTGGGGAACATTGGGGGACCACTAAGCAATTTCCCTTAATCAATTTCTGATAGTGTAGTGCCTTGCCTGGCTTCGGTAGCAAATACACTGAAGGAATCCTTTTTTTTTTTTCGTTAAAACTACTTTAGTTAGGCGGCCTACAATGTAAACCTAAGTTAAAGTGAGTAAGCTACTTGTTTTACGGCCCTGAACAAGTGATAGTCCAATTTTTTTTTTTAAATGTGTGATTGGACTTTGATACTAACTTTGCAAGCTTTGAAAATCTGAAAACTAAGCAGCTAAAAAGCTGTGCAAATTTGCAAACTAAGGCCAAACTTATTTGTTCGTTGTTAGTTATTTGAGCAAATAATTATGGTTAGTTAAGTATTAAAAACGGTTAAAACCGTAACCGAGTAAAACCGGTTAAATCATAATCGGTTATAACCGGTTGAAACCAAAGAAATAAAAAAACGGTACGGGTTCGAATCGTAACCGAACCGAATTTTAAAATAAAGCCGAACCGTAACCGGAAACCGAACCGAAAAATATAACGGTTCGACTCCCTGTTTTCATAAAGCCACATTTTCTTTCACCTCAAATAGTACAAACAATAATGAACCTCTGGTATGTCGCGAAAGCTGGGGGTTGGATTAAAGGGTTACCGTGCAAACGGCAATAATCCAACGTCAAAGTAATACACCCAGTAATCCATGGTCATGGACTTCTTTCATTCGAATGATGTGACTGATGCAACCCGAATACTGTTACTAACAAGAGAACGAATAAAGAGCAACTTTTATTTCTTTACATCAAAAAGAGCGAGAGCGCCCCATTTCTTCGCTTTCGATTAGCAAAGAATGGTATAACGTTTACAATAACAAATTTAAACAAATCCCTTTTAATTGAATGAGTGTAGGGATGTGCACACGCCGGAGGAGGGGAACCGGCCCCTGTCCTCATGGCAAAGCGTACCCTTTTTCTGAAAAAAACGGCCGACATTAGCTGGAGCGGTGGTGTAAAAGAACCAAAAAAGGCAAAAAAAAAAGGACAATAACTGTTAAGAAAGTAGTGGAAAAAGAGATAGAAAGGTTTAATTCCCAAAATGGGGGCAATGGGGGTAACAAGACGTGAAAGAGACACCCCCACTCCCCCCAAAAAAAAAGGTTTTCAGAAAAAAAGTAAGTTGGCCCTACCATCACGGGTAGGTGGGGGGGGGGGAATCTGTGGACGTCCCTGAATGAATGGCTTTATTGAACTAGGCAAAATACCGTATGCGCCCGCACCGCACAAGTGCTACTGTATTAGTTGTTTCAATTAAGTAAGAAATAAGCTAAGAACCAAGTCACATCCCAAAGTTAACGTAGTAGGGTCATAAAATTAACGTAATAGACTTAAAATAACACAGTATAGTAAGTCCCTTTTATACACTTACGCTTTTTCCGAATAGTATGACTCGGATTCGAAATGGTGGATGGGTAGGTACATGGCCGATCCTAATTCAAGTGACGTTAGTAGAATGGTGCTTTTGTAAGCTACACAAAGATGGTTTGCTTCAATAAGTTATATCAGGAGTTTATAAATAAAGAGCAAACATCCAAAATGAGTTAAATCTAAAATTTACCTTTTTGCAAAAAAGCCATATTTCTACTCAAGCAAAAGTAATATAGCCTACAAAGATTTGATTTTTCAGAAATGACTACTTACTGTACAGTAGTTTTAAAAACTGTTGCATACAAAAATTAATGTTTTTTTTGGATGAGGACTATCTATGTATCTTTCTCTATCTGCCTACCTATAGAGCAGTGACACGACGTTGTATTATTGTATGTAACTCTATGCTGGAGCCTTAATGGGTTAGCTGCAAGGGGCACTGCAGAGAGAAACAGAAGGGCGTCATACTGAAACCGATGCTGTTAAAAGTGATTTCATAGACCTAAAACGCGCTATTTTTGCTGTTGGAGAAAACAACGTTATTTTAAGCCTAAGAAATCCGCTCTTCCATTGTTTTTCCCTCCGTTTTTATGTAGTACACCTTGTAGTCATGCCCTCCAAAACCCATACTGGTGCCAATCTGGTGCCAATATGGCGACAAATGTCACTGCTCTATACCTACCTACCAGTCTGTGTGTGTGTGTGTGCGTGTGTATGTATGTGTGTATGTATGTTTGTATATATGTATGTATTTATGCATCTATCTATCTATCTGTTTATCGCTTCTCTTTTCTGTGACTCACTCATACGGTTTTGTTAAGTATTTTTTTATAGTTATACGTGACACATGGCGAATCAGGCACCTCGGCAAAGCAATTGGTAACAAACTAATTTCAGACGTTGACTGTCCTAGACCTGTAATCCTTTACCTTTGAAAGACTAAAAATGTTGGTCTCAGGAATAAAAAAAAAAGCTGAGCACTATCCTCACTGCACACACAGTACTACACACATAACAGTAAACACAACATAAAATCCAATGAAGTTTAATATTTCAAGGTTCAATTCCCCCATTTTCAGTTAAAATGTTTAAAAACGTAAACACCAATACTTTGACTTCTCCAACACCACAGGTCAAGATGTCAGGCTCCCATGCAATGACTCAGAGGTGAATTTCAAATAATGAATTTTCCCCAAAACAGGGTGGGGTTGGGGGTAGGGGGGAGAGGCTTAATAGCGCATCGACAGCTAGGTCATTAGTGCCAGCCTCAGTCACAGTGCAGTGGCTTCAGTTCTGGCTCTCTAGAACTCTCTTCCACCTTCCACTGTGACTGCCACTAGTGTTAATTACAAAACCATGTTTGAACAAGATCTGTTAACCTGTGTTTTTTTTTTTTTTTTTGGGGGGGGGGGGGGGGGGTATATATAGGCGCCATTGTGTTAGCTTTTGCTGTGTACCATCATAATCTATACCATACTTAAGCACAAGAGAACACACAGGGCATTGTGTCAATACCTGCATTCAATGTAGGCCTGTAATTGTTAAAACTGTTTGGACAGTATTCAAAGAGTTTATTGTGAAGGTAGGCTATATTTTACCCAAGTATCTAGTACTATAATTATTATAAGCGAATTGTTCGGATAGTATTCATAGAGTTTATTGTGAAGGTAGGCTGTACTTTATCCAAGTATCTAGTACTATATAAGATACTTGTTCGGATTGTAGTCATAAAGTTTATTGTGAAGATAGACTATATTTTGCCCAAGTATTTAGTACTATAAGAGAATTGTTCGGATAGTAGTCCTACAGTTTGTGAAATGGCTCAAATTCCTTCAGGAATACAGAAGTGGCATTTCTCGCATTTGCAAGTTTCTTTTGAAGGAAGTATTTGTAACCCACTAGCGACAATTCTCCTCTACCAACGAACTTCCACACTCGTTCATTCCTAAGCCCTCCCAGTTTTTTTTAATTGGATTCCCTTAAGCTTCTACTCTTCAGTTCCCTTTTTTTTTATTTCTGTAAAATCCTCAACACCTTATTCCCCACAGATCTTAAGAAGGGGTTGTGAGAAGGAGGGGAAAAAAGATGGTCGTCGTATTACGAACAAGTCAGAAAAAAAAATTCTGGAACACGACGAGGTAACGGATCTGGAAGGTCAGTCTTTGTCGCATTCTAATCATGTGTGCGAAGAATCATTTTCCTTCTGAATTTGAACTCATTAGACTGTGGCGATGGATCCTGGCTTTGAGATGAGGGTTTGGGTCGGAATGGTAACCGGGGGGAGAAGGAGGAGGAGGAGGATGTCTGTGGAGATGTAGAAGGATTGGGAGAAACCAAAATCCCACCATGAGGGAACTGGGTTCTTTCCTTCTTCTGCTAACGAAGGCGACTGGGCTGCTGTTGGCTGCCTGGTTGTCTTGAAAGGAAACGCGTTGGGATCTTGTTAGCATTCAAAGTGTCTTTTCATGTCATGAATCTAATTTATGCTCTCTTATTAATCACATTCACGAGACTTCCTTCACGAACGCCCGGTAGCGTTCATGACAGAGGTTGACGCGATTAACACAAACCATCAATGGTCGTAGGGTTGTGGGATTTAACTCTGCAAAAGGGGCTGTGAGGTTTGACAACACCGTATTGCTGAAGTGGAGTGTTGGAAAATATTTCTCAGCGGGGTTTCATTTGGTGCGAGTCGTTACGCTAATTTTTTTCCAGCAAAATAGATCTTGCATCGGCACAGGTACCAAATGATTCAGTGTTCCACATTATTATTCAGTATGGTGCATGTAACGGCTAATTGGGCAACGGCAAATGTGAAAATTATGAATGAAGAAATTTATACTGGTATTTCTCATACCAGTTTTGGCGGCTTCTCTAATACCAGTTGGCGGCTTCTCTAATACCAGTTGGCAGCTTCTCTCATACCAGTTTTGGCGACTTCTCTAATACCAGTTTTGGCGACTTCTCTAATACCAGTTGGCAGCTTCTCTCATACCAGTTTTGGCGGCTTCTCTAATACCAGTTGGCGGCTTCTCTAATACCAGTTTTGGTTTTGGGTGGCTATACACTACACTGTCATTTAAGCACCTCATTAACCTTGCATTAACCTTGGTAGCCTTTCCCTGGTTGGTGGCCTTTTCCTGGTGGCCTTTCCCTGGTTTCCCTGGTTATGGGTGGCTATACACTACACTGTCATTTAAGCACCCCATTGGTTTAGTATTTCAACATCCCTCCTCCCCACCCCTTCCTACTTAGGACTGATTTATGTAAATATGGATTTAGGATAACGTTGTGCGTTACATTGCTTTCTAACATTTTGTTAATGTCAGTGTTAAAAAATAAAAGAAAAACTTATTTAAAACAATTAAATTAAGCTGATGACTTAATCCGTAACAAATAATGTGCCTTTGCCATGTTAATTTACGCCAAGACACTTCGTATATATAGACGAAGCAGCTGTCCATAATGCCATGTTGGATGACGCCGTATGACGAAGGGAGAAACATCACAAAGTTTAAACTTTTACAATATTTGTAGTGCACATTTTATATACTTGGGAGGTTTCATTAAAAAACTGGTTTTTAGTAAAAATCCTAAATGAAAAAAAAATTGTATGCGTGTGATCAGTCTTCTCAATTAAAATACGCATCAGTGAAAATCATACACTAGAATGACGTAATACAATGAAATTCCTTTCGCACTTGATCCTGAACACTGCGTTTGGGACCGAACTTGCGCTCGCAGGAAAAAACTGCGGATTTTACAATGATACAAAACCGACACCAAGCCTTCCACAGTAGCGCTAGACAGTACGGACCAGGATCCGGTTTCGAGTTTCTCCACCACAACGTTCGCAACGCTGCCGTTGTTCCTTCTCCCCATTTCCCTCCTCCTTCCTTCCCAGTATCTTGTTGTTGTCAGCACTGGCAGCGTTGAAGGGTTGCCCCAAAGTGTGGGTTTCAGTCCGCTGCCCTTTTACACACCCGCCCGTGGTGGTGGTGTTGGCCCGTTTACGCATTAGTCACACCAGACTTACTCACTGTTTCTCATTGAGAAGGGTTATCACTCCTGAACGTCATTGATGTCGACGGCCTTTTACGGTCCGTCGCCTGCTTGTTGGTAGTCACCATCTTGATGTTTTCATCTTCCGTGAGACAGCGCGTCAATTAGGCTACAAGTCTATATCCTCCTGTCCGGGGTTTTTAAATTTTTTGCTGGAGGTACAGATCTATGATAAGATCTAGACTTGGAGTATGTAGCCTCAATTAGTTGGGGGCCTCAAGATCCGTATTCAGAAAGGACTTTTAGACACACGTTGTTTAGTCTGGGTCAAGTTCTTTCCCGGACTTCTTTCCCAAAACGAGGAAGGGGTTTAAGCCACCTTTATGCACTAATGTTTCCATTCGAATGACGAGACCCGGATAAGAACTAACCACCTGGTCTATAACTACATCATTTCCACACTGCCTTTACAGATGTGACCAATAGACTGGCCAGGGAATGAGTTGGGCCATGTCGGTAAAGGCACTGTGGCAGTGATTTGCTTATAGACTAGTTCGTCAGTTCGGATCCGGCCAATGTCACTCGTACATTTCATTTTTAGTGTATGACTTTTCTGTGATGGCTTATTTCTGACTTAATCTTTACATTATTTGCAGCGATTTTTGTCTATTTATTTAAAAAATGTACATCTAACAACATATCAGCTTGGAGCCGGAGAAATGGAGTAACCACTCTTCACGCGAAAGTGGCACAGGGCGTATACTTCCGGTCGGCCATTTTCTAAAGTTTACACGTGAGGATCGAGATAGCACGTGTTTCGAACCAACTTCGACAGTTACAATGACGTGTAGTAGACGGAAACAATGTAGCGGTCAAAGGAAGAACTGCAGCGTTTTGGGTTGTGCCTTCCTTCATTTTTTTTCGCAGTAAAGAAATACATGATGAAAAAAGAGGTTATTATTTTATTTTTTGGGGTGGTTGGGAAGAAGAGGGAATTGCTCTTTCCTACTTTTGTTTTCCTCCAAATAAGGAGGAATGGTGTGGTAGTATATAAGTCCATGATATCAGATGTATAGGTGTTGTTACCGAGATCACTGCACTGTGGCTGAGGTTGGCACTTATCATGACCTAGCTATCGACGCGCCATAAAGCCTCAATCCTCCCCTATACCCGCCCCCCCGCCCCCCCCCCCCCCACCAACTTGGAAATTCCTCGAAAAACGCCCGTTCATAAACATGACTTTCATGAGGTAGAACAAGGTGAAAAGTCTCAAACATTTTTGTCCGATTATCAAACCGGACAAACTGAACGCTAACTCGATACTTGGTTAAAATTAATTGAACCTATTTCCGTAGCTGTTTGGACTTAAATGCAGACTGACTAGTGGAGCTTTAAATTCGATATATTACAGGGTGATGTTCTACCTGGAAAACCTGAAGAAACGCGAAAATTCAGTGAATTTGTCAATTCTGGAAATTTCAGGGGGAAAATCAGAGTATTTAATAAACATTTACTGAAAATCAGGCAATTTCAACATTTCACGGAAAGGTTTTTTTTTTCATCTATAAAGAATAGTTAATTCGGATTTCACTTTTTACTTCTAAAACCTTCACTTTAGTTCAGTTAAAATATTTCTCGTCGTTTTTGTTTCATTTCTGATAAGCGAAAACTCCTTCAGCTTAAGTAATATGGGACGTTATGCTTACATGTTAAGTGCGTTTCTATTTTTTCTTCTTCAGATTATGGCTTTCCCAATGTTTACCAATATCAGAGAGTGCAGCAAAGCATTTTGATTTAGCAAAGCAATGTAGTTCCAATCCTGTACTGGACCTATTCTCTACCTACCTACCCGAAAAAAAATAAGGGTCAGTAAATGTCAGTATTGGTCTGGAAAACCTGAAAAATCAGGGAATTTCATCACGAGCTTTTGAACGCCACCCAGTGTTAAAGTATCCGCGGCCTATCTTGATTTCGCCCTAGAACGACACAGATAATCAATTGTATGTTTTTGGTAGCAGAGTGCCTAGTTGATATCCAAGATGGTTACAAAAACAATGGCCGCCGCCGACTATAGCCGCCCCATCCAGGAAGACGTAGCCGCTCATAAATACCTGCAGGACTCAAGACAGGCCGCGGAAACTATAGTGCGGTGTTGGCCTTGACGGTTGTGGGTTCAATACTCTGCTCAGGCTGCAATTTTTTTTTAATGCGCTTCTTAAAATATTACGTCATCAGAAATAAAATGCAGATGAACCGACTCAATTTTGAACATTAGTGACTTTTTTTTAAGGATAAATAACTCGAGTAAGGTGAGGGGGATTGAGGTTTAATAGCACGTCGACAGCTAGGTCATTAGCGCCGACCTCAGTCACAGGGTAGTGGTCCGGGTGGTCTAGTAAGAATAGGTGAATGTCTGGGAACTTCCAATCACGACAGTGGGCCGAATTAATATCCACAGATATAGAGCAGCGTCATATGGCTACAAGAGAGATACCTGCAAGGGGCACTAGATTGAAATGGTGGATTAAACAACAGCACTTCTAGTCAAGGCAGTGCTTTGAGAGTGGATTTCGTAGGCTTAAAAAACCGTTGTTTTCTCCAATTCCTTATGCTGCTTAGGTTATAATTGAAAAATAAAGATCCCACTTGCTTAAAAATGTCAGCAACTGCCAACAAATCAACAAAAATCGCGCGTTTTAGGCCTAAGAAATCCAGTATAATAGCATTGGCTTCAGTAAGACGCTCTTCTTTTCCCCCACCAGTGCACCTTGCAGCTAACCCAGTAACTAGCACCATCATCATAGAGTTATATACAATAATACTACGTCGTGTCACTGCCCTATATAGTCCCTCACACTACACTAGTCGGAAAAGGCTGGACAGAACTTCGCCCGTGGTTCGCCATCCTATTTATCGATCAGATCAGCTTCTTTCAGGTAGCCAGGCCGAGCTCTGCCGACACTTAATCGCAATGACCACTGTCTGTTAGGCCACGCATATAAACTTGCATATGCATTTACATATTTAAATGTTATTAACTTAATCGATTGAAGAGTATTCATTCGAGTTGTCATTGCCTGTACCGATACTAAAAATGAATTGCTTAAGAAAAAAAAAAAAACGCTCAGTCGATTAAGTTTTTCAACGAGAAAAATGCTTGCGGCCCTTGTAGGTGTCAATGGTGCCACTGGGACACGCGTTCCTCGTTCATGTTATCATGTAGCGCCCTTTGACGAATGAAGCAGTTATTAAACTTTTATCTTGTCATAAATTACCACATAATAATTGCTTTTTCCTCTTTACAAAATCGCGAAAGCACATAGATAAAAAAAAACTGCAATACATATTAAAAAAAAAAGTAGGAGAGTGAAAGGTTTGAGTGCGTGCGTCGTTGATTTTGCAATGTGTCTTTTTTTATGTGGGGGAGGTGCTCAGCATGATGTATTGTGTGTTGGAAATTTATGCTAAAATTCACCATCTATTAATACCACGTAATTATAAGCGGGTAAGCACTTTTCGACAAACGATGACTAAAATTACACGAGAGATTTTTTCATACGTAATAATACGAAGTTGTTGGAGTACGCAAGCTCTGTGTGGTCCCCCAACCCGTTGGGTGACATTGAGGCGGTGCAATTGGAGCAGCGTCTTTAATCTCGAGTCCCTTCAATTACGACGGGTGCATGCAAACCTTTCCTTGATATTCTCCTTATGGCACGGCCTCGTGGATTTTGACTATTCTTTTTTTTTTTTAGATACGACCAGGAGAAAGAACTCGCAAAAAAAAA
>JAHWFP010057714.1:0-49900 GCA_023313725.1 Lithobius niger
GGGGATGCTGGCTTGTACATGAGGGGAAAGCGAACCTAGCCCTCCTCTAAGGTGGCAAAGTCCGCTATATAAAACAGGTAATGTATATTTTCATCGGCTACTAAAATTGCAGGCCCTGCTACCCAGGGGTGCATAAAATTCTTACTGGACAAAATTTCCCACAAAATTGTCCTATAGATTTTTCAAATTTCCACAGCCTTTCGCTATGTAAGCAAGCCATTTTTCAGTGAATTTCCACAGTTCTCTGAAATTTCCCGCGAACCTCGTTCTAGCGTTCTGACGTATTCTGCATCCCTGCCTGCACCAGGTTAATTTTAATTTTTATTGCCTAACCGAAAATATACTTTACCTTAAGTCCCACCCAGGCCTCCCCTCCATAGTCTAGGTTCTGGGTGAGGAGAAATAAAGCCATCGGACGGCTGCGCCGAGTATATATAACCAGCCCAATCCTGCGCATGCGCAGTAGTACAAGCCCGGCTGGGAAACCACCTGTCAAGTTTCTAGAGGAATTAAAGCTCAAAAGGAGGGAAACGCTATAAAAAAACAGGTAATGTATACAGGGCTCGAAATGAGCGGTATCGCATCGCAGTTTGCACCACAATTTTAGACATTAGCGATACAAAATTGAAATTTGCGTAGCAGTTTACCAACGCAAGATCATGGTGAAAGAACTTTATAACTAAGTTAAGTAGAGTTGTGAATTTTAGCAAACTTGGTAGTGTTATTTTATAACTAAGTTAAAAAATCTTTTTGCAGTAGGCCCAGCCCATTTATAATGGAACAATCATTGTGTTCCGCAAAATTCTTAATTCCAATCCCTATAGAAGTTAGGTTATTTTTATACAACGTGCAAAGAATGAAATTGAACGATACACAATCGTAACATAAAGCATGAGAATATTTAGGTATTAAAAAAAATGATGCAATTTATACGTCACACAATCACATGCTCTTGTTCTAGCTGAACCATCAATTAAAAAGCAAATGCCCTTTTACCTGCCAAGAAAAATATGTGTTTTAAGAAAACTGATAACCATTATTTTGTGATTGCTACGTAAATTTTTATTTTAAATCGCAATTATGCTACACACTTTTTTCTGGGCATTTCGAGCCCTGGTATATTTTCGGTTCTCAATAAAAACTAAAATTAAGCAGGTGCAGGGCTTGCAGTTTTAGTCTTTTTATTGTTGCATCAACTTACGAGCCACAGAGAAAGTTTGAAATGAAAATAGATCTGCCATGTATCATATCATGAAAAAAGATCAGCCTTATAAAATCAGTAAAATAAGTAGTGCGGAAAAAGACAGTTTATCATTGTACATGGAGGTCTTTGCAGGAATAGTTGCCTCCGAGTCTATTCATTTATTCTATTTCTCAGATGATTGAGCTTTTAGACATGTTATTCTTATAATTTGTTTTCCATACACCGGGTTACCCAAGGTTTCCTATAGTGCGGTAGTAGTATGTTTAATAGCTCTATTTGTTCCAAGTAAATTTACAGTTCTATTTTATACTTTAGTCATATTTTTGCAGCATTTAAAAAATGCTATGTTAAAAGTCTTACTTAGAAAAATGGAAGTCGTTAGCAGAGCACAAATACATACAATTTTCAAAAAGTGCAAATAATATTTTTGCCGAATTTTCGACAGTCTGTGAAATGCTAGCGATCTATTTTACACAGCTGACTGTTTTCTTCAGGCGTCTTTCTCACATCCCCTCTTTCGATCTTGTTTATATTTTTGAAAAACTGGCGTTTTGACTGTTGCATCCGATATTTGTTGGGCCTGTTTGTCTGTGGGCCCCGATATTTGTTGGGTGTGTCCTCAATATTTTCCTTAGCTCAGCCCAAAATTCGTTCTGTCGGAGAAACTGTACGGCTGGGTTTTATGGTCCCTGGATATTCATCAGCATGTCCTTCTCTCGGACATGGAACACGAGATCAATTGGGAAGCAACGGAAACTGTACTAATGTCCAATTCCAGCATGGATTCACATTTAAGAGGACTAATCCCTGGCTATTCACCACCACGTCTGAGAGAAGGGCGTTCTGATAAATATCCAGAGACCGTTAAACCCAGGTATAAAGAGTCTCCTACGGAACGAATTTTGTGCTGATCTTAGGAAAACGTTGACAGGCCCAACAAATATCGGGGGGGGGCCTACAGTCAAACAGGCCCAACAAATATCTGAGGCACAGTCAAACGGCTCCATACAACTTGGCACTAGTTTATGCTTTTTAGCTTGCTAAAGCCAGTACAGTTTTGAGCTTGCCAAACCACTAGTCTTTAAAAAGCACAAACAAGGTCGTAAGAGGGGAAGTGAGGAAGATGCCTGAAGAAGACAGTAGGCTGTGTAAAATACATCCCCAGTATTTCACAGGCTGTTGAAAATTCGCTAAGATTGTAAATATCTTTGCACATTTTGAAAATTGTGTATCTTTGTGCTCTGCAGTATTGATGCCAAACACTAACGCTGTTTTGTTCACAGGAATCGTCTTGCGAACAAGTCATTCAAAGAGACATAAATAGGACTTTTCCAGCTCATAATTATTTTAAAGAAACGGGTGGCATTGGTCAAGATGCTTTATACAAGATTAGTAAGGTAGGTCTAATTATTAAATGCGCTACATCATTTTGTTTTGAGTAATATGCTTCTATTTAAGTCAAAGTAGCCTATATTGTTCACTTTATTGGTGGTGTACCTGGTTTTGCCAGGTGTGTATTTGGTGGTGTTTCTTGGCATGTGTCAAAACTAATTGCTTGTTGTCATTATAACCCACAAGCTGATGACAAAGGTTCATACTTTTTTCCGTAACTATTTTGTACTTATTTGTTTGTTGCTTGAAAGCATAAATTACGTAACTATTCCTACAAAGACTGTGGCATTTTTGTTAGCTCTAAGACATACCTGCATAGTTAAAGCTGATTTCTCCTACCTGTTGTAAACTAATAACCCTTTTTTGTGGTTTGGATGGGCTTTGACCCCGTGGTGGGTACATTATTCTCCGACATCTTTTATCATCAAGCCGTACTGACTCATGTTTATAAAAGAGAATGAGACATTGTTGTGTATGTCTGTTTACCAATTGTTACTGAATGCCAACTGTGACTCGTTTGCTCCTTAACTTGCCATCTCTCATCTTTCAACAGACTCCTCAATATAGTCAGTGTTGCAAATTCACAAAAAATGCAAAGTTCGCACACTTTCACAACTTCAAAATATATTCGATGACTTGAGCACTCTATTTTACTAATTTTCGACGGCTATCTGTTGTGTTCATCAGGCTTTCAAGATTTCCAGGACTTCTTTCTACATTTTTAGCACTGTTAACATCTTGCTGATTCGAATTGGTGCGATTTCGAAGCCTCTGGTATTCGTATGGCTGCACCACTGATCTTCTCGTTACATCCCATTCATGCGTGAGGTGTCTGTCGAGTTCCTTGGATTGGCTCGTCAAATCTAATTCAGAAGAAACGCTAATCTCAGATGTTTAAAGTCCCTTGCAATTAATTCAACATCACGAGCAGAATGGAAAGAAATGGAATGAAATCCAAGGTCCAGCCTATCTAATGGTATTGCACTTCGTAAACAAGGAACTCGCTAGGCACCTCAAGCATGAATGGGGCCTCGCGAGAAGATCAGTGGTGCAGCCAAATGAATACCAGAGGCTTAGAAACTGCACAAATTCGAATTGGCAAGATGTCAGCAGCGCTAAAAATTTAGAAAGAAGTACTGAAAACCCTGAAAGCCTGATGAAGACCACAGATAGCGATTGAAAATTAACGAAACAGAGTGATCAAGTGATCGAATATATGTCGAAATAGTCAAAGTAAGCGAACTTTGTATTTTTTGTGAATTTGATGCAGTTTTCACAGTATGATTTGCAACGAAGTTGTTCGAGTCAGTGTTTCTTAAACATACGTGCTACGTGTGTATTTTCGTCAGCTCATCTTTGACGGGCAGCAATTTTGCACCACGAACCTTAGCGGAAAATCTTGGCATACCGAAGCCAGCTACTGGCCTAAACCATTGTTCAGGGAACAATTTGTACTTTTTATAGGTTATAAAACTAACCAAGTACTACAAAAAGAGACTTAAACGACATCTGGATGATTTTTCTGTTATTGACGCCTTTCTTTTCTCCAGACTGTAGCAACAGGTAAATAAATAAATACATTATGCATTGTAAATGTTAGGCGAGTTGTGTTATGCCTTTCAAAAATCATTGCGTAGTCGTCACGAATCAAAATTAAATAGTTAAAGAATCTTGGCAGCCCTGTATTGACATGTTGACCTTTGGCGGATCTCTACTCCTTGTGCTGTTGTACAGTGGGCCTTGGTTTGTTGGAACATGCGAGCCTCATATTGTCAGACCTATCATCCTGGTGCAAATTAACTTGATCCCTTAAGCATGTAGTGTGTCTATTGCCCTTGCGACCTTAGATTTGTTAAGTGGCTGCTCTTCTTGACTCACTTGGTCTTTGGGGCAATAAATAATTTATTTGCGGTCGTTTTCATTTTGCGTCATAAACTGGTACTCTGTTGGAAAGAATAATAAACAATCTTCTACAATAGTAAACGAAGCAAACAGTCTGCATTAAAGACTGGCGGATACAAGATACACTAATCTGAGCAAGAAATAAAAGACAACTGTCCCCTGACTGGGACTCGACCCCAGGACTTCCCGCTGACTAGGCTGGCCGCTCTAACTACTGCACAGCCGGGGCGGATACTGGCTACAGGCTCCTGCCGAGCTAATTAGCTGTTCAGTCTTTCACAGTAGTGACCTAGAAGTCACAAACATACACAAAGAGGGAAAGCAACATTGTTTCTTGGCCTCCACACAAGAAATAATTGAGTGAAGGCCAAGAAGCAATGTTGCTTTCCTTCCTTGCGTATGTTTGTGACCTCTAGGTCACCACTGTACAGCTGAACAGCTACTTAGCTCGTCTGGAACATGTAGCCAGTATCCGCCCCGGTAGTGCAGTGGTTAGAGCGCCCGTCCTAGTCAGCGGGGCGAGTTCCAGTCGGGCAGTTGTCTTTTATTTCTGGCTCAGTTAGCTTATCTTGCATCCTCACAAGGCCAGTCTTTAATGCAGACTGTTTGCTTCGTTTGCCCTCCTTTACCTTGTGATTTATTCTTTATTCTACAATAGTCTATAATGGTGAAAAAAGTATTTGATAAAGAGAAAGTTGCATAAGCATTCCTTATCCCAGTTCTGTGAATGGCACTGGGATTCTAACAAAATTAGTTGTGAGTTGCTTTCTAATATTTGTTAGACAGAATGTAATATATAAGTATAAAGTACATTTGTTTGCAGTAGAAGGCTAAATAGGTCAAAGGTTGGCCTGTGACAATCTGCCTATAATTTAAAAGTAAGTGATTTAAAATGTGTCAAATATTTCGTTAGGTCAAGGCTTCAGAACAAAGCCTCAAGAGATTACATTAACAATATCAGTCGGGAGACCATTCCAAGTTTAATCAATGCAGTTAGAGAAAGAAAATTTGTGTTGAGTCAAGTAGTGCTCTTTTGACGATCTGTTTTAGTTGATGTCCCCTTGTGGTGTGAATTCGAAAGGCGCACCTTATGAACATACAGGGCCCCTCAAACCCGCGAATCCGTTTTCTCCTGAGAGAGGAATTTTCAAGTATTCCCGGAGGTCAGTGGGACAGTAAGCATAACAAGTACTAGAGGCCATGCCATTTTGGAACGCCGAGCTCAAAATATGAGGAGAATGTATTAAACAACCGTTTTCAAGAGTGTAGTAATGCCTGATAAGGACAGACGTTCCCAGTCTGTCGAAAAATTCGCAAGGAATACTTGTAGTGTATTCTTTTTTCTGAAATTGTGCGTATTTTGGTCCTGAACTTTAAAAAATGATTCAAGATCAGCAGCTACGAAATGCTCCCTATAGGTTAGGTTGCCGAGACCTTTAAGTGAGTTTGTAAATCGTTGCAAAACACTCAGTACAATTAATATCTTTTGTGAGGTGAGGGGACCACACTGGGCTTGCATATTCCAACAATGGTCGAATATATACCTGAAATGCACAAATGAGGATATTTACATCCCCAGAAGTTGAACAAAATCTGTTCATTGCTGAGCGCTTATTTGCTGAATTGTGTCTGTGTTTTTCTTTTTTTTAAGGCCTACTCAGTCTACGACGAAGAAGTTGGGTATTGCCAAGGATTATCCTTCTTAGCTGCTGCTCTGCTTTTGCATGTAAGTTGTCCCTCTCAGTTGTGAACATTATGGCGGTGTTTCTAAACTAAAGGGAAGTGAGAAAAACTGTTTCTTAACTCGAGGCGACTGATCCAAACTCCTCCCACTTGACGTAAGCGTGATGTCATGGAGTGGAGATGTTGCTGAGCCAAGTGAGGCAGGTTTTATCTCGCTCTCTTCCTGATCACTTACTGATCCAACATGGCTGCCATCACAAGTAGTAGATGAGATGGTCGTGTTTCTAAACAGTAGGAAGTGAGATTTGGAAAATGTCTACAATTAGAAATAAATCCAATTAAACAGATTATTAAGCATCTGTATTATGTTGTTACTAACATTTCTCCCGCAGAAAATAGATCTGGTAGCGATTATTGTTAATTTTTCTAATCTTGAGAACGACAAGTGAGGCAGTGCTGTTTCTAAACTGATCGGTTTTGATGACGTTGTGGGGCGTTGCTTAGAGGAATCGTCTCACTCTTCCCCTCTAGTTTAGAAGCACACTCTAAATCACTCAACATATCATTAAGCTAGATGCAATATTTATACTCTTTCGTCTTTTATTTTCAGATGCCTGAAGAGCAAGCATTTTGTGTATTAGTGAAGATAATGTTTGATTACCATTTGAGAGATCTATTTAGGGATAGCTTTGAAGTCCTTCACATGAAGTTTTACCAACTAGAAAAAATGATGGAGGTACTACTTAACTCGCCATCTCTTAATTGTTCAATTGAATGTTGACATAGTTTTATTCTAGATGATACAGCGCTGAAGCCTTGATTGAAAACACGAAACATGAAACTACTTCTTCACCCAGTGCCAGGTTACAGCTACGTTGTTTCAAGGCTTTCGTAGTATTTTGTTAAGTTTCTGTTGACATTTGTTTATTACTTTATTTTGTTTTCGCTGGTTGCATAAGGCATTGTATAAGCTCCTCAGCTTTAGTGGTTTTGTTCAATTTTTTTTTATTATTTGGCCTAATTCTGAGTTGATAGTGAATCCATTTGCAAATTAGTTATGAAGTAATGGCTGCCAACATCACTGCAGGTGTCGTATGGCGCCTTCATATCTGGAAACCAGGCCTTCTTTCTCTCCCTCCTCTCAAAACAAATTTGATCGTGCGGTTTTACAAAAGTTACGTAATGGTAACTTAAAATTCGTAGAGAATGTGTGGAAAAAGTTCTCTCCCAAAGCTGGATATGCCAGTTATATGCTTGAGCTTCTAGGGCTTTGCCCAAACGCCACTAGGGGCACCAACAGCACATCCACATACGTCCCTAGCTAACTTGGCACCAGTTATACATCAATGACAAGCTCTGGGAGTGATCTGTGGCTGAAACGAAAGATATTGTTTCCAAACAATGTGCAACAACTGCAGCTACTGCCTTTTAAGTCACTGGATTGGATAGGCATAGCTTGTCTAAACTAGATGGCTGACTGTCTTTGTTGCCTGTACTGTACTAGAGTATTATTAGGCCCATCATGGCCTATGTCAACATGAGCTGGCTTCCACGGCTGCAAAGGATATAGAAATGCTGGAGGAAGTTCAGCGAGCAATCAATAAAACTCGTCAAGTACAGCACGTTGAGCTTCCCAGAATGCCGTACGAAGCTAAATTTAACCACTGGTTCACCGAAGAAGTAGTGGAGCCCTTGTTGAAACCTCTAAGCTGTTGTCCAGAGGCAACGAAAGGAGGCATTTTCAGCAATGGACTGAATACAGAAACAGAGGACATTCCTTTAAAGTCAGAAAATCCTCTACATTTGAAAGTCAAAACTTTTTCTCTATGGCCATCATCATTGATTGGAATGAACTGGCTGTGAGTGTAATTATCAACTGCATCACTAGGGCTTTTGGACAGTGCCCATGTACGAGAGCGCAGAAAACAGCTTAACGAGTCTACTGTGTGTAATCCAGTCATTGTGCTGAATGTGTTCGCTGGTTAGTGGTTAGACCATCTGCCTCTGGCACCCGTTCTTTCGTTAGGTTCCTCGTTGCCTCCTGTCAGTCATTTCCACCAGATTAGTAGGACCCCAACGTTGAGCGAGGGAAAAAGGCCCAGTATCCGGGTAAGCATTGTTGGGGGGCCGGACTTGTCGACGCATAAACATCTACGAACTTGCGGCGCCATGCTTCCCGAATGGCTTCTGGTCCCTGTGAACCGTCAAGTTGGTTCGTAGTAGTACGGTTAGAAGCTCCCACTTGTCTAACACTTGGCCAGAAAGATGTTGTATCATTCTGTCGAAGAGAGGTTTCAGGAGCCTGAACCCACAAGTTGCGGTCGTTGTGCAACACTTTAAAGCAGTCTTGAAAACCCTCCTCATGATTTTTCTGTCATCAGCTGCTGCTTCCGTTCGTGGCTTGCCGGGGTTAACCCATTTGTGGTGTGCAGTCTTGTGAGCATTGTAGTGCTCTCGAACGTGAGAATTCCAATCGGCCGTACAATGCTTGTGCGTGCTAGCATGGTTCCATGGCAATGATTCGCAGCCACATAGTGGAAAACATTAACAAGGTTAAGTGCTGCTCTGTCGATGTCATCCAGATGACATTGAATCTTCCCCTCCGTAGAACATTACAGGCCTTGTGAAGGTGCGGCTACCTCCAGAGACCATCCGGGAATAGTATTGCCGCTGTTGGCGGTTCGCTGCCGGCCCACTTGATGGTGGCGGAAAGAGTTCTTCGGCCTTGAAGGAGTATTGGCCTTCGGGGCCACAATAGGATGGGAAAGTGAAAAATGCCCATAGTGCTTTAGTTGAACCAAATGTTCCTAACCAATGCGGCAGCTCTTTCAAAAACTAAGAAATGATAAAGCCATGATCTAGCTTTCTGGCAATGGCTGAGTTATGTGAAAATGGTATCCGGGAGATTACCGTCCAGAAGATCCAGCCTCAATTCAGGGATTTTTTCATCCTTTGTAAGCGCAAAAAAGTTCTTGCGGTAGGCCATGTTGAAGTCGCCGGGAATGAACACAAGATCAGAACTACAATCTTGCAAAAATATGTTGACATTAGCCCAGCACTTAAGTATAATATAATATAATAATAATAATAAATGCAATTTTCCACGCAATGCGTAGATGGAAGACGGAAGGGTGGTGAGCCACTTACACCACTCCATGAGGTTTACAGTGAACAAATTAATTCATTAATGGACGTTTCAGAAAGTCACCTAATGGTTCCGCACGTAACTTGTGATGAAAAGATGCCACAGAAACAGCATTTACAGTTTCATCCCCCAGCGCATTCCAAATTTTGACCACGCACACAGAAAAGAAATGCTTTCGACAATCCAGTCTTGTGCCAGGAATTAATAGTTTCCAGCAGTGACCGCGTGTCCGATTGATACTGGGGGAAGATCAAAAAACGGACGTTTGCAAAATTTGATAGGTGAGGACGAGACCAAACTTAGTCCTACGCAGCTACAACAATTCCAGCCCAAGGATGCTTAAGCTGTCCTTATATGGGACATCACGAAGGCATGGAAGTCTCTCCATGAAGCGCCTCTGCACTGCCTCGATACGGTCAATGTCACCAACAAGATATGGCCGGGGTAGTGGGCGGACAAAAACCTTGAAGGCCCAAGCCCTGATAGAATTATTACTAAATTGAAAACATTTGTCCACAAGAGCCAACCTGCGGTAGGCAGAGATGTACAAATCCTTTGACACTGCACAGAAAATTTAAGATCATGTGGAAACCAAACTACCAGGTCTTTTACTTCATCAAGCTAGGGAAGAGGAACCTTGTCCAACGAGTAGTGGCAATTAACGTGCTTCGCACCCACGTGGAAAGACTGGTACTTTAGGACCGAAAGGGGGAGCTGCCAGCATTTAGACCACCTGTCGACAATTTTAATTTGCGAAACCTGATGTTTTACAAGGTTGAGTTCATCAGTTCAGCACCAACCTTAAGGTCGTCAGCGAACTTAAACCCATAACCATCATGGTTCCCGAACTTAAGATGATTCAGATAAATCAGAAAAAGCATACGGCTCAGGACGGAGACCTGCGGGACCTCGCAGGGAACTGATTTCAACGATGAGAATGAATTAGGAACTTGAACCATTTGAACCCGATTTCTAAGAAAAGCAGCAATCCAATCATTGAGTTTACCCGTAATTCCGCTGTTCGTGACCTTCAGCAGAAGCTTTCAATGAAGGACTGACTCAAAGGCCTTCTTGAAATCGAAATAGATTGTGTCCGATTGAACACCAAAATCTAAAGCATTAGACCAGCGTTCCAGGACAAGCAAAAGCTGTTGTGTGGCCTAATGCATCGGCATGAAACCAAACTGGTCATCGAGGATGAGCGAATAACTAATAAGTCGATCACATACAATAGATTCCATAATCTTAAACGCGGTACAGGTAAAGACAATTAGTCTGTAATTTAGTGGGTCAGAGGATGCGCCTTTTTTAAAGATGGGGATGATAAAAGCTTGACTCCAAACTTGAGGAAGCTTGCGCTGCGAAAAGGATAGTTCAGGAAGTCTAGCGAGTGGATAACTAACCATGAGACCTATGCTCTTAAGGAGAAAAGTGGATGACCCATCTGGGCCAATTGATTTGCTTAGATTAAGTTTCTTAATGGCTACAGTTACCGCCAATGGATGGAAGGAAATTGTAGAGCATGAGGAGGTCAACCCAGCAGAATTTTGTTGCAGCAAATGTTGGTTGGCGTTATCAAGAATAAAGTTTGAGGCAAAAACTTCACTGAACTTCTCCGCCTTGTCGCATTATCAGTGATGAAACAAGTACCCACCTTAATTCCTCCCAGGACTCAAAAGTCGTTATTGTTCGTTGGGCATATACCGACACGGTACCCAGCCTTGTTCCATTGGTCTGTAAAAGTTTGGCTCCAATGATTGGGTAGGATTTGATGGATGGACCATAGTAGTAGTTTTGCACCACTTAATACCTACTCCTCCAAACGGGCGCCAAGCCCTAATGCCACTAGAAGTATTGACGGGAGATACACCAACTGCCAGAAAATCCGTGTGAATGCTATTGAGAAGACTGAGTGCGTGTTGTATTATTATATCTGCCTGGTCACAAAGCCGCAACATAGTTGAAACACTCTCAATGCCTGCACAATTCCATGACGGGATCCTTAGTTGGCATCCACCGTTGAATTTTTAATATTCACCCCCCCCCCCCTCCCCATCCCCTTCTCTTCAAAATAATTACGGTATTGATAGGCTACTTGGCACCATCCATTACGGAGTCTCGCAACGATGCTGCTATTTTAACAAGGAAAGAATGTTTGCTTTGATTTGAAAGTGCATGGCAGGGTATCAGCTCACATTGAATTTTGTTAATATTGGCATGCTTAGGCCCAGCGATATAGAGTCAACGTGGTTTCGTACGATCTCATTTGTGACAGTTCGTACAGATACCAACATACAAGATGAACTGATGTGGACAAGTTTGCATTGTGTGTTCTGACGATGCATCAGTATCTCAGCTTGCCTGAGGATGTTAATTCCGAGTCCAGTGTCTTTTGTTTACTACTTCATGCCACTTTTCAGTGGCTCAGTTTTCAATTTCATTATTATCGCTGTATACATCATTTTCGTTATTGTGGCCACGAACCCTACTGCCGTTGTTGTAGCCAGACGCTGCAGATGCATTGTCAGCAGCTACGATGTCAGGCAGAGGACATGTCTCCGAGCCATTGGTTAGCTGCTCCTCTTTGATTGAGCGCCCATGCTTTCCCTTCCAGAGCTCATTGGTCAGCAGACTGGTGAGCAGAGCACATCTTTTAATAGCTTCAATGCTCGACTTGACTTTTGGAAGCCCAAAATGCTTTGGGGTTTATGGGGGCTCCCGGGTTTGGATGGGTTGATCGAGCGGCATGGATAACAACGTTTGGTCTAGCTACTGTCGCTCACCATGTCATACACACACAATTATTAGTTGTGGTGTTAAGTGGAATAGAATTACGAAGAGTGGCTTGTGTGTGCAACACTTGCGTGAAAGTTGTTCGAAGAATGTGTGCACTAATCGGCTGCTACGTGTCATAACCAGGTAACGTAAGCAGATTACCTACTTTCTTTAGTGCTCCTTGGATATCCTGGATGTCTGTTTTCAGGGATTTTAATTTTCTGTATGCACGAATCATAGTAGCTTAGTGAGCGGCTCATAAATTTCACGTTTCAATTCAAGGCTTGAATGCTGCCAGCACCCAAAATAAAGGTACCATGGTGACCATAAAGGGGATGATAAAAGGATACACAATATTTGATTCTGTAAAAAAATAATATCTAAATATCTAAGGGTGCGATACCAAACATGTGCCTGTGTTTTTGTCGTTGTGTGATGATAAATAAATTAAGTTTACACATGTAACATTTTACTTGTATCTTTTAGGATCAAATGCCAGAACTATTTTTACATTTCCAAAAAGTGGGTGTAGAAGCACACATGTTTGGATCACAGTGGTTCCTGACATTGTTCACTGCAAAATTCCCACTGTTTCTAGTCTTTCACATACTGGATATTTATCTGTGCGAGGTAAATTATTATTATTTTTTGAGTTTCAATACACGTAGTGGCACGGTGGAACTTAACCTAACAACTTAAGCTCACTCAAAGTAGACAATCAAGGTGCGATTTCTCTCTCGAGAAATAAAATAATATCAGAAAGAACTAAACACATCGACCTGAAGAACCATTTTCTCAGACAGCAAGTCCAGGACGGTGTGATTAACTTTCAGTATGTGCCCACAAGTGAAAATGTGGCAGACATTTTAACCAAGATGCTTCCAAAGAAGAAGGCTAACATCCATATGTTAGTCATGGGACTAGTGGACTATGTGTGATCCTGAAAAAGGGGGTTACGAAGAGACCAACAAGGGGGAGTGTTGAAGAAAGACTGCTCTTAAAAATTATGTTGGACTCTTTATTATTCACATAGGCCTATTCTACTTAATGCGATTAAACAATGTAGAAGATAATTTAATTGTTAAAAAATTATTAGCAGTACTAAAGGACGTCTAGTTCGTAAACTAATATCACTGTATCTCAGTAGTAGTGTTGCACGGTAAATCGGTACTCACGGTATTGACGGTAAAAAAAAATTACGGTATCAGTATCGTTCTTTTTTTAGCACCACGGTATTACGGTAGCATCGGTATTACCGTGATTACGGTGCTGACGAAGGTGCATACGAAATTCGCACGAGCGAGTGAAATCCGACCCCACTGCTTGCCCACTGTGCGGAAAGGGGGGATTGGAGAGGGAGCAGCTCTTCAGTAATACGGGCGTACGAGCGATTTTGTATTTATGGTCGATGTCGCAGCGTCCCATCAAGATGAAAGCGAAGTTCCGCTACTTAGTAAAAAAAATTAAATGCCGAGAGCCATATTTGATTCTTTTGTGCTCAAGTGGCTAACAGCGCAAAACTATATCCTAAATTACCGTGATATTACCGTAGACCGCCATTTTCAGAACCGTACCGTACCGTCCTGCACAATACCGTGCAACACTACTCAGTAGTGTTAAATAAAAGTCTCCCACTTCCGGTTTGCCAAAAATGGTGAACACCTCGTTATTCGTTGCAATCCCTATTTTTCACCAAATTTACTCGTATGTCAGTCTTTAAATCAAATAGCAATCACTCTGCTAAAATCACCAACAGACTCCAGTGCTACTACATGCAAAGTGTGGTTTGGATAGTCCTTGTGGTTTTCGTGTGATGCGCGGTCTAAGATTACATTGGATTGTCCGAAAATGGGTAATTTCTCCTTCGTAGACTCCTCCTCACTGTGTTAGCTTTTGTTACAAAATGGGATATCCCTTTGCTTGTCGGCACCTTTTATCCATACTCATTTGCACAAAATTTAACCTTAATGTATGCAAAACGTACGTCACTTGCCCCCTCGCACCACCTTCTCTCCTGCGCCTACATCTCCACTTTTCTTTTGCTGCGGCACACTTCGGACATGTTTTTATTTGGTGCTACGAAAATTCGGTGATGGGAAATGAAGCGTTTTCCGTCTAAAAGTTGACAACATTGGTCTTGCTTGAAGACAACACCGTAAGTTGAACGTTAATTGTTCTAAGGAACATGTTAATTTAAACGTTAATTTTGTTCTACAGAACTTGTCACTTAAGAGTTAAAATGCTTAGCCGCCTTTCCTCTTTCACGGGTTGACAGCGGGAGTTGAACTGCCTGGTAGGCGGAATCCAACTTTAGTGCGAAAACAGGACTACCTATTTGTACTGAATGAGTGTTTCGCTCTGTAGAAAATAAGCCTTAAACTAAGCTGACCTCTGCCAGCATGGCCTTTGAAATACTTTGCAGCAACGACATCTTTCAGTCCAGAAGTCTGCTTCACAAATTACATGTCTATGTGTTTGAGGACTCCTAACATGGATTAAGGCTTCTGTAATGGGATGAACCGAACAGGTGGTTATTGGTTGCTCAAAATCTAACACGATTGATGTGATCAGTGGTGTTTCACAGGGTTTAGTAACGGGACCTCTCCCGTTTTTTTAAATTTTATGTATTAATGACTTGGCCTTTAATTCTGCTAATTCGACCAGGACAAATTTGTGGATGACCTTACCCTCC
The DNA here is from genome assembly GCA_023313725.1 of Lithobius niger. NCBI lineage: Eukaryota > Metazoa > Arthropoda > Chilopoda > Lithobiomorpha > Lithobiidae > Lithobius > Lithobius niger. The sequence continues at coordinate 14,794 of JAHWFP010057714.1, forward strand.
ATGCAGGGGTTGTAAATCTTCACTAATGCCTATTGCTTCTGATGAAAATTGATTGTTTTCTGTTGGGCTAAATATTGGCAGTTATCAATTTCCTATACTAAATGTAAAATGTCATATGGGAGCCAAAACCCAGGCTTCTCATGGAGCACTATATATATATATATATCTGCTACGTTGTGTTAGTTGAGTCCGACATAAAACGAAGCGTTTCTTGGGCTTTCTTTTGTTCACCAGTAATGTGGCATAACACGAAAATTGTAGCATGTGCGACGGTGTGCAATTGATACCAATTGTAATTTTTATTTTTAGGGTATGGATACCATATTTCAAGTTGCTTTAGCCCTGTTAATGGTAAGTTTTTTTGAATTTGTAGTACTATTTTGGATTGTGTGTTCAAGAGAGGGAGGGAGCGAAAAATCTCCGCTAAAAATCTCCTAACCAACAAAATTCTTCACTTCATTGACTGATCACTCATTAAAAGTGCCAAACTCCACCCTGTTCCCAAAGTTGCCCAATTCCGATATTTAAACTGTAGAAACAATATGCACACAAATATGACACAAGCCGAAGCAGCATTTAAATTCACACTTGTATCTGTTCAACGAGGTAAATCAAGTAACAAAACCTTATTTAAACCGGTTGTCAGTAGGATGTTTGATAGGAAAGCAAATTTATGTGACTGTTGCAGCTCTTACTCCGGCTGACAGCTCTTCGCTGCGTTACTTCTTCACCTGGTTCGGGGCCATGATGCAAGCTGTCCAATGCCATTGTCGCGTCTGATGCTTACCTCGAACATTAGTTTGACACTTGCTCAAATATACTCAAGACACTTGATGGTGTTTAGTAGGTTTATTCTGTTCTCTTACATCTCATGGTCTTACTTCTATGAGTTCTGTCATGGTGCCTTCCTTCCTGCCGGCTGCCTACTGTGCCAGCGAGGAGCTTGTCTCACTGTGCTGTTGTTGCCATTACGGATCGCGGCGAGTTAGAGTGATCTCATGTGCGGGCGTTAATCCCGGAAGCTAGGTGAGATGCAAGGCAAGGCTAGCTGGGAGGGAAGACCCCGCAACATGACGTTTTACAAAATGGCAAAATACAGCGCAAGCTGTGACTATTTCATGAAAATAAAATGAAATAAATTAAAATATTTACGATGTTCTACAAAAATTGTTTTATCCCAGAATATCCCCCCAATTAAATTTTTGTACCGTATTACATTAAGACGAAAATGGCTGACAGATTTAAAATCTTGCTTTTTCGGAACGCACTCCGTGAAGACTAGGGATCGGCCGATATGAGTTTTTACCGATCCGATACCAATAAAGGGTAAACCAATAATATCCGATCCGATACCGATGCCGATAATAATAATAATAAAAAATACAGCCAAACCTTTAATTTTCATACAAATGGAACTTCAGTTTCTCGTATTGCATGGGTTCTAACTGCCGAGATTATCCAAAAAGTTCTTTGCAGCAATAACAGCGTTTTTATTTTTATTCCTACTTATGGATTCAGTACTTTCATCTTCTAGTTAGAGTTTTAAGTGGTCGATGTAAAACTAAGAGTGGCAAAACCATCACGTGCTACATTTTCATTACAAACTGATCAAATACCTTTGCTTTTCTCACTTGGTTGTTGCTTTTGCCGAACTTTGTGTCAGTTTTATGGGGAAAATGGTTTCCTTTCTTGGTGTAAAGAATATCTGTTTCGGAAGATTTACAGTAGTCCAATACCGATAATGACAATGGCGAATTGATGTTAAATGTCCAATACCGATGTGGCAGAAATGCCAATAAATACCGATTATACCGATCCCGATATCAATTGTCGGACTATCCCTACTGAAGACTTGTTCCCTTGCCATCCATTTGTTTCATGATAGGTTCATTTAAAACCTGTCACTTTCCTTTTTTCGTGGATTATTCCACTGTGGTTTATGTTGTGAACCCTGGATCATTCGGAAGTGATATTCCTTGGATTTCGTCGCTTTGTTGGAAATCACTGTATCTTGGCTGCCTGCTTTAGACATGTTTCCGACCCAATAGATAACCGCTATCTCTCTCTCTCTTGCTTCTCAAATTTTTGAAGAAACTTTTGTGCGAGTGGCATTTTACTTTAACATTTGATGCTCAGTTGTTTTAATTTGTTATTTTTTGAAAGATTCTTGATGCGATGGGTTCTCACAAGGCCGACTTTAGACCTATTTTTGTAATGATGGAGCTAATTAAAAATTTTAAGTTAAATTTTAAGTGTTCTCTATGGTGGTACTGTAGTGTGTTCTTTGTTTTTACATGATGTCTTCCCAATACCACTGTGACAAATGGTTACCCTTTTTTTCCCGAGCATTAAATATGCAATTTTAAGTCTAAACTGAAGTATTTTAGGATAGTAAAAACTAATTTATAGTAGTATAATTCCGTGTTTGTTTTTAGGAATATTTTGCAAAAATGGAGTTTCAATTTAACACTCAGTTATTTCGTCCCGTGCTAGACCGTCCAGGATCGTTGGCTCCTCGCGCAAGTGTTGTATTTTGTATAAAGGATTTTTTCAAGTCAAGCCTTGCTCAACAAGACAAAGTACCGTTGCTCTACCATTTTAGCATTGGATTTCGCCCGCAAGCAGGCATCTTCACGTTGGCGCTGCAAACACCAGCTGCTCCGCCATCACCGGCTAGCAAGAGCAGGGACGAAGCCAGCTTGTTGCTTCCACTCCAGCTGAGGCCTCGCCTTCGCTCAAGTTTCTTCACCACCATGTAGGGGCTTTTGCTCCAGTGGACTCTTAGCTCAAGATAGGATCCTCTTCGAAGACAAAATCCTTTTAGCTTCAGGCAGGCTCTTCGCTCAAGCCAGGGGAGTGGTCCTTAAACATTTTCTTCAGCAGCCAAGACTTTTCAAAGGGTTCTGATAACAGATTCTTTCTTCACCATCTTCAAGGCGAGCTTAGATTTTCTCTCTTTTCCCTCTTCCTGCCCTTCCCCAAAGTTGAGATCAAGGAAAAGAATGCAAAGCCCATTGTCACGAAACTTAAGGCTACAAAGAATGGATGTTTTCTTCTGTAGCTAGAATGGAATAGAAGACTCCAGGATGCTTCGTTTCCACTGACCTCCGACCTGTGCCATAAGCTTATGGCAAGTGATGGCTCAAGATTAGCCCTTCATTTCTCAAGAAAAAGGAAGGAGCAAGCCCTTCGCCCGACGTCATATAAAGGGATTGGACTTTATCTTTGTCAATTTTGAGTTCAGCAGGCACATGCTCTCGGACGCCGCCGCATCTTCTTCATCTTCATCACGTGACATTTCAAGGAAGATCCCAAGGAAGAAGTGCAAGGTATCTCCTATCTCCTTCTATCTTTTATCGGGATACAAGGAGTAAGTGAACATGGAGAGATTAAGGGTTAAACATCTCTTCAAGCTTGCACCTCACACAAGACAATAATATTGAGCCAACTACTTCGCCGGTTAGGACACTGCAGCAACCCCACGTCGCTGAACTGGGATCCATCACTTTCCGCTGGACAATCTAAGGCCTTCACCACATGCTAAGACTTTTAGTTAAGGCCTTCTACGGACCCTTCATCTGCTCCCAACTTTTGTCGGACGCACTGCCTTCGCTGTACATCACAGCCTTTGTTGGGCAGACGCTCTCTGTTGGACACATTAAGGCACTCAAGGAATAATTCTTGGCCTTCACTGGACAGGCGTCCTCCACTAGCTTTCACCCTTCGTCAGACTCACATCCTTCTCTGGATATCATGGCCTTCACCGTGGCCTTCTTTGGTTGCCTCTTCACTTTCTGTGGAGACAAGATAACAATAGAGTGTTAACAGCTTGCGCCTCATCTGTGGAAAACTCTACTTCAACAAATCTGTCATCCTTTTCCTTTGGTGTACGTCTAAACGCTTACTTCTAACTAAGCCGTAATGTTCTTCCAAACACGTTGAGTCATCTGCACATCCTTCACCATTAGCGAACCGGTGAAAAGCCGTGGATAGAAGCCTCAAGTGGAGGGACACGCAGAAGCAAGAAACAAGTTTAATGAACCCCTCACCGCACCAGGCGCAAGTCAGTAATGGAACACCACAGTTCAGAACACATGCACAAGTTGACAGTGGAAGTCGCCACACCTTGACAAATCTTCAGTGCAGCCCTCCCCTGATTACATTAAAATATTCGTATTGGATTTTACATTGAAAATTTGTATTACTGTCATGAAGACACTTCATTTCGACAACGCTTAATTTCAACGTTCAGCTACTTGGCAGCATCTTGCAAATTTTAGACAGACTTTTTGATGATGATGCTAAATTCAGTCGTTGTCATCAGGCACTTCTATGCTTCGTATTACTTTGGTTTACATCCTTGTGTGCTAGGTTTAAATCTGATGGTAACCGTAGCCTCATATTTGGTGGACCAATTATTTCACTTTCGCGTTAATCTCTCCAAAGTGTCTTCTCATAAGAAACTAACTGAATTTAACATCATTGTCAAAAATTTGCAAGATACTGCCAAGTTGAAAATGCAGTAGCCATTCTTACTCTGAAAGTTTATTTTTAAAATTCGAAAGTTAAGGAAACAATTACGTACAATTTCAGAACACAAATAATATATCAGTATTCGCTAATTTTCGACAGGCTGGACACACGTCTGGCTTCATCAGGCACTATGATTGCTAAAACTTTTTCTTACGTCATTGAAATCACTTTTTGAACTTAGCGTTCGTGCTCATGGCTGGCGCGGCCTCCTGTATTTGTTGGGCACGTTGTTGTTCCAACAATTGGACAGCAGTTCGGTAAATTCTTTTCTCAGCTGCTGTCGAATTGTTGGAACAACAACGTGCCAAACAAATACGGGAGGCCGCACCAGCCACGAGCGCTAATGCTAAGTTCAAAAAGTGATTCCGATGTCGTAAGAAAAAGTTTTAGCAATCATAGTGCCTGATACAGACGTGTGTCCAGCCTGTCGAAAATTAGCGAATACTGGTATAGTATTTGTGTTCTGAAATTGTGCGTAATTGTTTCCTGAACTTTTGAATTTTAAATACTGCCAAGTATCTGAACTTTGAAATTAAGTGTTGCCAAAATGGAAGTGTTTAATGATAATCTTACACTGATTTCCCCTCAACCCCTTGATCCTACAAACACAGAGAAGCAGCGATCTTGGTGGTCAACAAGCCTCTTCTGAACTCTTTTTAAGAATTGACTGGTTTGCTCGTTGACTTGTAGAGCCTTACCCCTTTCCCTTGCCATCAGGTTGAATCTCTCTCATCAAGGGAGTTTTTCCTTCAGCCCCACCCGAGAAGCAAGTTGCCCGCAACTCGCCGTCAGCTGCGTAAGTAAGGTTCCAGAACTCATCAGCAACGAATCTTGTTCCTTAGTAGAAGATTCAGCCATCATCCGGGTGACGACAGAGCTTCTGAGGGAAACAAGTCCTGTAACAACAGGTCTCTTGAAAAAAGAAAAGGACATTAGGAACTTGTTTTCAGCACACTCCTTTTCAGCCGAAGCAGCACAAATCGAAGAATGAAAGCCCCTGCAACGTGACGCAGAACAAGATCCAAGATTTCGGGCAAGTTGTGGTCTTGTCCATTGTCGCACACATCTCCTGCCATTTCTCCTGGTTCTCAAGATTGGTAAAATTACCATCATGGGAAATGGATCAGAGAAAGAAGCTAAACGAATTTCTCTTAGCTCCAGAGAGACAAGGAAGAAGTTGCTGTTTCCGATTGACGTCTCCACTCAAGACTTCGATCTTCTCCTTTTTCTTATCGACTCAAGGACTTCCTAAGAGGGGAATTTGAAATCAAGTTAGGCCTAGAAGTGGAGTGGGGACAAATCTGTTTTCTCCAACCGGAATTAAGCATGGACAAAGAGGAACCTCGACCTGCTTCTGACTTCTCTTAGTTTCGCCTCCTACCATGACCGCCCTTCTGTGCAAGGAAAATGAGGGTAACAGACACCCCAATAGCTTACGGTCGTCATAGTAGAAAAAGGAACTCGGCCGGCTCCTTTGCACTTGGAGCATAAACCCAGATTTGACCTAGGAATCAGGTCTACCTTCGGATCATTACCTGTGGGGCAGAACACAGAATGTTTAAGTCCTCCAGGCACCACTGAAGCTTGAAGTTGCTTCACAGTTTCAGCACCTAGGTCCCTTGCTAGGGGACGAAGTGGAGTGGCCTATTACGGCATTCCTCTACTACCTCAATGATACAAACATCCAAAGTGGAACATGGAACAGAGGGACGTGTTCCTTCCCTACGGATCCACCACAGGACAGACGACTCCAGCCTTGAATGCAAACTGTATCCTGGGGGCGGATTCGCCGTTATGCAAAAAATTAGGAAGCCATCACAACGGATTTATTCATGCTTTCTGTTCCCAAGAATGGTTACCTCACTCCATTCACCTCGTTTACTGCACTCTCGACGGTTCCACCACCTTGGCTTCGGAATCTTCCCCCAACACGCGTTTAGAATAGGAAGTTCACAAGCTTCTAGAGAAAGAGCAATCCAACGTTCTCCACCCACTCTGGGTTTTTACAGCCTAGCTCGGGTCATATCGAAGAGGTTGGTGGAACACCCCTTATCTTCAATCTTCGGAAGCTCAAGGCCTCACTGTTTCGTCTAATTCCGTAGACACTAATCCGACTGAGTGAATAAGCTGTTTTCTCGAGAGATGATGGACCCATTCGTTTTAACAAGGACTGGTCTTCTGTCATGCTTATGTTCCCTGCAACTTCAGAACCAAGAATCAGCGGCCAGATGAATTCCCAACTAAAAAATTCAGTACTATAAAATAGTTTGAATTGAAAGGTTTTGTTGGACACTTAGCTCAGGGTTCAGCTGGCCCCGCCTCCTTTTGGACAAAGGTAGTATAAATCTGAAGCTGAGTATTTTTTAATGAAAGTGAATACTTACATTTTAGAAATAAAATTAGTGTTTACTTTTCCTAAAATACTCACCTTTAGAGAACCCGCCCACCTACCCGACTTTCGCCGAACCTTAATGTTCACTAGACGATAGCGAAGGGTAAGTGTGAAAGAGCCTAATAGGCATCAGTAGAGCACTGTACTCAAGGGAACCAACAAACCTTTTTAAAGTGTAATTAAGTTTTGAGCTTTGAAGCATTAATATTTACTATATCAAGCATCGATCTAAAGGTGAGTATTTTACGGTAAGTAAATGCTAATTTTATTTCTAAAATTTACTGTTTTCTGTTGTCTATACAGATGTCAAAGAAAGATCTTTTAGCCCTTGATTTTGAAGGCATTTTGAAGTATTTCCGAGTATCCCTACCAAAGAAGTATCGGTCTGAAGAAACTGCCCGGCAGTTACTTCGTCTGGCTGTCACAATTAAGGTAGAATGTTCATTAGTGCGCTAAATAACTCAGTTTGGCAACATTGAGTATATCGGCGTATAAGTTACGTTTATTTAGACCCCTGACTCGTTTTTGTTTCATTATACAGATAAAAAAATTAAAGAAATACGAGAAAGAATACTTGACGTACAAAGAACAAGAACGGCAACAAGAAGATCCTGTAGCCAGGTTGGAGGTAACTAATGTCACCTAGCTAATAGAAAGTTTTTGAAATGTTGTAAATTAGCGGCACTAAAGCAGTGCTAAATTCCAACCTTTTTTTGTATTTCATTGCAGCGTGATAACAAGCGATTAATGGCTGCCAACCTAAGACTTGAACAAGAAAATGATGACCTTGCTCATGAACTGGTGACAAGTAAAATTCAGTTACGGAACGACTTGGATATGGTTAGTAGCACTTTTGAACGTACAACACGAGAAACCCAAGCAAACTTATTGACTTACAGTAACTGTATGTTTTAAAAGAAACAAATTTGACTGAGGGAAGCCTGTCAGCCCTATTCCGTTTCTACCGTCAACCAACCTACCAAGAACTATTCCACCATTACGGATAAATGATAAATACATCACCAATATTAAGTTTAAAAACGTCGAGATTCATACTCTGGAACGTAGCAGACGACATTACTTACGCACGGAGGAAATTACGTAATATTCCAGACAAGCAATAACGATTTAACAATGCTTGGTGAATTTTCGATAGTAAATTTGCTGTGGATGGAAAAATCAAGCTGACTATCATCTTCAGGCACGTAATAAAAACTCCAAACACTACCACCTATGTACAGTCCATTAGGTTCGAAATTGGCGTTAACTTGGCCTCCGATATTTACAAGGTATATACAAGGTAGGTGTGCGACGCTCATGCACTGCCTCCGTTATTTTGAAGGCCGTATTTCCACTTTTTTCTTAGACGGTCTCTGAAACCAGCACCCATTAAATCGTTCTTGCCTGTCTGGAATATTGCGTATTTTCCTCCGTGCGTAAGTAATGTCGACCAATATTAAGGAAAAGCAACTCTAAAATCTCAAATTTTCAAATAACGATGTAACGGCTAATGGATTCCATCCACCATTAATTAGACAGAATGTAGAACCACTCAATATTGCTTGTAAAAATGTTAGTTCACGACTGCAGACGTCATCTCCATTCTACCACATTTGAAATCAAGTTATGCAGTGGGACCTGAGGGCTTCTCTGCTTACTTTTATAAGCAAATATCTAAACAAATCATTAGTCTCTTTAAAAAGTTATCTTCACGCTATCATTTTTAAAAGAGGAATTGCCATCAGTCTGGTCAACCACAAATTTGGTCCCAATTTTCAAGAAGGACAATCTGGCTGACTCAAAAAACTAGATACTAATCTTCCTAATTACAGTATGTGCAAAAAAGCTGAAGGGTTTACTTTGAATTTATTGAAACATTTTGAGTAGAAAAGATGCAAAATTATAAAAGTTCATGACAATGTCTGTTGTAATGCAAATTTTTGACGAACTGATAAAGCACGGGATGTAAAACGTGCTAAACAATACCGTTCTTCTTCATTACTCCTTCAAATTGTCAGTTGTTGTGAGACATTGCATAGCAGTGTCTGAGGAGAACAGTATGTTGTGCATTGGATACGTTGTTACTTCGTTGTCGACAAGATGGACAGTGATGGTTGCTGATCGCCTTTAACATCCTTCCCAAAAGAGCCGTTATAAGTAATGCTAAACCAATGTAAAGACTAAAGATATTCGTATAGATACAGTTATTGACCGTGTGACCAGATTAAAGGTAAGGCTTAATTCGATGACACTCTGCGAAGGAAGACGAAAAATAAGGTAAGGCAACCTTTTCACTAGTCCTCCACAGTCACTGTGTAAGCATAAATCTAACAGTACCTCTGCGCAAATATCCTGATAACTGCTACACCAATCGCATATCAAAAGTTTATGGCCGTCCATAACCAAAGATTTATTTGACTTTAAAGCCGTGATTTCCGTGACAGTGAGTGACACAAAGTGTAAAATTCGACTGCTTTGCAACGATGGAATTTTCGTTGTGTATTGCTGACAATAGATTTACTTACAGTAAAAGAAAAAGAAGTTATACTAAGGACATTTCTTTAAAGAACTCTTTGACAATTTTCTCATACGAACGAAATCAATTGTGTATGTGATTTGTGCCAAATGATTTTTTTAAACGGATTATCGCAAGTGGCCTTAATTCAGAAAAACTCGACGCCGGTAGCAGTATGGCGTACCGAAGTGAGGTAAGTAATACTTATGCATGCGGCAAAGAAAAGTTCAATGGAAATAATTATTATGACTGGTCATTTCTTACTACCTGCAAATACTTACTTCAGTAATTATGCTTAAAATCATCATTTTACGCTATCACTGCTCATTTATCAACTAAAAAACTCCCTTTTTTAGCTTGAATCCAAACTTTCTCTCCTCTCCCGCCAGGGGCGCTGCTACTCCTAACTAGGAGGCCGCCATCTTGTTTGGTCCCATCATCACATTTTGAGCACGTTGTTAGGGAAGGACGTGTTTGGCATCGCTGCCTTTGTTTTCGCGTTGGGAAGCAGAGTTATCAACTTTTCTTGGCAGAAAAATGACCACGGTCGAAGAATCTAAAGAATTATTGCGTGAGAGACTTAATTCGAAGAAGTTTGATGCGTGTAATTGCAAGAAACAGTCCAGGGATCAGGCAGTGGGCATCATATGCTACAATGCCACGGCTGTTGCGTATGTGAAGAAAGGTGGAGGCACCCATTCGAAGTCTCTCATGGAAGAAGCCTCCGTCCTGTTCGAGATCTGCCTGCAGTACGAAATCACGCTGGATCCTCGCCACATAGCAGGAAGTCTCAACGTATGGGCGGACGAGTTGTCCCGTGGTTCGCTTGTGCCGACTACGGAATGGATGTTGGACCCACAAGTTTGCAAGGCCCTGTTTCTCCAGTGGGGAACCCCGTCGGTGGACCTGTTTGCGACCCATTACAACACTCAGCTCCCGTGTTTTGTGTCCCCTTTCCCGGATGCGATGGCTTGGGCAACGGACGCGCTGTCAATCAGCTCACTCATTTTCACTTGATTTAAAGAAATACATGGAAATACATGAAGGCATAGCTATAAAATCAGCAGCCATGGATCCTGGACTGCCTAAATACGAGGAAGTGCTCGTAAAATACTTACTGTAGTGTTTGTAACACTACAGCAAAAGCTGCAATGGCAGTATCGAGATGGGACCAATCCGAAAACACTGTGGACACTAAACGGTAATAAAGCCATATATGCAGCCGTGACTTTGATGAGAAAGATCACTGCATTTAAAGATCTTTCTGTTGCAAGATGCAAGAAAGTGTACTTATTCCCAATACAAAAATTTGTGTGTATTGCAAATGCGAAGGCTACTCAGTGCCCAGTAATTTACGAATTTATAGCATTACTTGAGCTATATGGTTTGCCCGCCGAATAATATGGGAAGAACGATGAGGTGCGACAAACTGATTCTTTTGAAGCTGTCAGTTACAATTCTGATTACATTGAATAATTTTTGTTAAAAGGTGAGAGCCGTAGTTCACGATTGAAACATGATATCCGTCCAGTCAAAAACAATACTCGGATCATTTGTGATTAATGGGCGCACAAAGTCAAAGACTCAACCAACGCAAAAAGCGGAGCAAATCATTGAAGAAAGTTAAATACGTTTCCTGTAACAAAAGAAAGATCACTGCTCATGTGACTGCAGGCAGCGGAAGAGTGCATGAAGCTCGTCTAGCGAAAGTGCTTCTTCTAGTGAAGGAAAAAAGAAAAATCGATCACTATAGTTTTAAGGTGAATATCGTCCAAGGACGGAATTTTTACACAATTCCACGATCGTGGAAAATTATCATCTTTCCAAAAACATTCAATAACACATTCTGTCTAAGAGTAAAACGTTGGTTACAAGGTCTAGGTTGCATTTTGTATCGTGGAATTTGAGGTTTGCCGTGGAAAATGTCGCGTTTCGTGAAATTCTGCTTAATTTTAGGTATATTTGGGTTTTTCAGCAGTAATTAATAAAAAAAATTGAGATTTACGAAATTTTTTTTAAATGCCTGTTCGAATACGCGTGAAAGGAACGTTGACAGGAGCGCTATAGTGGTTTCGTTTTCATGCGCATGTGTTGTGACGTCACTGCCGGCTTCTAGCTGCTTCGCTGCTATGCCCACTCGTGGAATTAGCCGATTTTATCGTATAATTTTACATTTGCCCATCGCGGATCGCGTCGTGGAAAATGTAAATTTTATCGCATAAAAATTCCGTCCTTGGTTATGACGCTCAGCAACAATAAAGATTGTGTAAATGACTAGATAATGTTTTTCGGTGCGTCTGTTGTGATGACAAGCTAAAAAGATGATTTCACAAAATAAAAGTTCACCAGCGAGACACTCATTGCAGTTCGAGTTAAACAGAAACACATTAAAACATAAAGACAGGCTGTTCACCTGGGGAATGCCCAGTACATCTTTGCATCCAATGTTTGCTAAGTGCATATTGGTTTAATTTGTGAAATGTACTACTAATGTACTACTAATTCCTCAGTAAAAACAGCAGTAATGCTTTTTCGGGTACAAAAGCGACGCATAATGTGTGGTGTCAAGTAGTCAAATTACCATCTGGAGTTTGAGTTTACAGATATTTGTTTGAGATAACGAGGTTAATTTTGTATTGGGCTAACCAAATTGTACAAAATTGTTTGACTTAACTGATAATTTGACTTACGCGAGTTTGAGTTAACGAGGTTTCACTGTAGAAGAAAAAGGAAAATATCTCGAATTGTTCAAGCTTACCATGTTCCTACATTTTGAACTGACGTCTTCTCAGTGGGGATACTGCAGAAAGCCTGATACAGTACATGGTGTCATTTTTTTGAAGATAAATATATCATTCAAGATCCAAACGGACGACTAATGCTCAGCATTGAACAAATATGGGATAATCTGTGCGCACTTAATGTAAATTTATCCAGAAAAGTTCAAAATGAAGAGATAGTCAAGAAAATCTGCAAATAACACATTGTAATAGGAAGAAGGAAAGAAAACTGATAATTCAAGCAACGCATCCATTGAGACTAGTGAAAGAAAAGTCACAACTTCATGAAGTCTGCCGGAAAAATGAAGTGGTCCGAGTCGCAAGTCATCTGACAATGTGCTGAAAGGGGAGACATCAATAACTGAAAAACGTAAGCATAAGGAGGGTTCAAGGCCTGAAGATTCAGGCCTAGTTCCTAAACTGGCCAAGAAGCGTAAATGTCAGGGCTATACCTTTTTGGGAGTTTTTGACGAAACTGTGCCGTCTTTATTATCGAACCACTTTGATCTGCTCATTATTGGTGACCTGGCCACTATGCAGTGCCATTTGATATTTGCCCACCATGGAATTTGTCTCAAATTGTTTGCCTGGTAGCAGTGATTTGGCATGGGCAATTGGGCATGTAACATAAATACTTGAATGCAAGGTGTCCTCTAATGTAAGCAGAGCAGCAGTCCTCTTTCACTTTAGAGCGACATTAAGTGTAGTAGCAAAAGTAACGTGAAGTTATTTAAAGAGTTAATCTTGGAAACTTTGATTGAGGTTTACACTGACCCTTAGGTAATTCTTTAGTTTTGGAAACTCCAGCCAACTAATGGAGTGCCAGCTTTTTGTGAAAAAAGAAAGATATTCATTTTGTTAGTATATAGTGAGTGTGGAGGGCCATGTATGGGTAGCAGACACTCTGGGAGTTAGGCGTTTCCACACCAATAGGACATATTTTGACTTAGCAATTCTAGGCATATGGTCTTCAGACAACATGTGTATTGGGGACAAATGATTGTGCTCTTTTTTGGCTGTAATTTTTTAAGTGAATGCACAAACATGTCCATTGATGAACCTTTAATCATTGTCATTTAAGAAGGATATATTTTATTTCAGTGCAGCATTTCTTTGTTTTGATTTACAATAATACATGTTATTGTGTTTCAGATTGAGGATAAAGCCGATGTTTTGAACAAGGAGCTTCTGTCTACAAAGTCGCTTCTTGTCGATACAGAGGAAGAAAAGAAGCGTTTAGAAATTGAAGCTGCTCAGGTACATGTCAATTGGTATACAAATTTATTTTACGATAAATACTTACTAACACACATAAATGCCAAATTGAAGAGGCATGCTATTATGGAAATGTCATTGTTGTGACCTTGTACTTCATTCACTTTAAGGTTAAAGAAATGTGCAGAAGAGAACTGCAGCGGACAGAATCAGAAAGTGCTCGTAATGATGCTATCATATCTGATTACAAACAGGTAATTGAATAAGTAGAAAAATGCTATACAATAGACCTAGAAACCATCAATTCTGATTCCTCAGAAACAAAATCTTTCTGAAGGTCCTACATTAATTAGTTCCATGACGAGTAGCACAAGAGGGCATGCCTGGCGGTTTGACTGGAGAGAGCAAAGTATGAGGCCAGACATCACTTTTTTTTGTGTGTCCTAGATAGTGGTGGCTTCACGGTATGCTTGTACTTTGAAAATTGGATTAGATCATTTTTACATGTTAAGAAATTTTATTTAACTTGTCTCTGGTTTTCACCAATGTAGTTATGGCGTGATATTAGGGTGGACATTACTGATCGATAGGCCCTATCTGTTTTTGCCATTTACTCTTTCGTATTATAAGTCTAATCCCGGTGTTTTGGAGTTGGTGGAGGGAGGAACAATGGATTGGTCCAATCACTTTGTATTTTGTTCTATTGTAAATCTCTTAAATTATTTAACGGTATAAGGAATAAAAATCTTTATCAGTCCTCGAGTTGTGCCACTCATGAAACAAGTGCCTACAGGTGGCAGTTCCTATAACATGTAATTTTTTCCGATTTGAGTTCTTAGCGTATGTTTCTAATTTCAGTAACAGTCGAGTGTTGATATCATTGAGGGGAAAAAAATTCTAACTGCCTTTTTGTTTCTGAAATACTTAAGAAATGGATTGCTCTAACCTTGAACCTGAAGTAACATTTCTTCTGACTATCCCAGTCAACACTTCCACTAGAACGCTGGGGGCATTCTTAAGCAATTTGTGAATTGGTGTGAGCATATTTTCAGTTTGTAAGAGGCAGGAAGAGGTGGCCATATATATTTTCCGGGAAGTTCGGTTTAGAGGATGCTGTTCCATGCAACAAGCAAGGTAGCACCGTTTCATTTGTAAGAAAATCAGTTGTGAGGCACGTAACTGCACAGTCTCAACACTTTCTCGCGAATTTGTGGCAAAGGGACCACTGGAAGGATGTCGCAGGGTGTTTAAGAAAAGGCCAAGAGGCCATTTCTAGGCAGCACGTCGGTTCCCCCGGGAGTCCTGGTGTGTCCCGGAGGTTTCAAAGTATTCATGATCCGGTTCCTTACAAGACGGTAACTGCTGGTGATTGAAATAAAAGGAACAGGTGAATCTTGTCCACAGTAGAATAATAAGTCGGGTGATTCCAAGGTTACCAGAGCATACATTTTTAGTTGACAATCTGTCCCGGTGAATGTGTGGTGTCTTCCGAGGGGCATGCGTACTGGCACCGAACCATTTCGATTGCACTCCTGGTATGTGTACAGTTAAACTGGGGAACTTGGCTTCATCGTGTACGTCAGGTGAACCGTAGGCTGGAGTGAAGACACAATTTCAAGGCTGTGCAGATACCAATACTGATACCGGGTCCGGCTGCAGGTACCACTGGTACCGGTATCGGACCGGCACCAGGTAAACAAGTACCGGAAAAAGTATCGGAATCGACTTGTTTCTTACTATCTGCAAAATACTGACCTTCAGTAATTCATGCTAAAATCGCTTATTTTGGCTTATCATTGCCCAAAACAAAAATAAAATCTATTTTTTGTCGTCTCCGTGAGTTTTTCCCCTTGCCTGCCAGGCGCGCCACTGTGTCTACACACAGATGCGGCCGCCATCTTGGCTAATCCTCACATTCGCTTGGGCACGTTGCAGTGTCAACTTGTTTTTCTGGCTTGGAGCTCAATATGTCTGACGTGAGTGAATCTGAGGTTAGGATACGCGAAAAGATCAAAGGCGGAAATTTTCCATCATGCACATGTGTCAAAACTCCGCAGGATTTACACCCTTCGTGTAGGAAATGCAGGGAATGTGATTTTGTGAACAATTTCTGTGATTTGTGCGCGTTACACGAGGCGGCGGCCATTACACACGTTCTTCGTGCATGGCGGAAAACCGACAACAAAAGAGCTAATAGAGAAAAGAAGGCCGGTAAGCAAAGCATTGACGATCGTCTAAAATTTATGGGAAATGACCCCGATACTCCTGCTATTTTTCACGATACCCCTAGTGATGTTTCACCTCTGGATTTTGATGGTTTCGATCCGTCGGATCAAACGGTTTACACACCGAATTCTTTGGGTGCGGTCGTGATGGCGGCAAGAAACATGGCGGCGGTCACAGCTAATCAGAAAGCCGATGAATCCAGGGCTATCCTCACCAAAGACCTCAATAAATCGTTAGATACGAAAATCGACGTTTTAAAATCCGACCTTTTAACTTCTTTTGCTGACCTCCTAAAGGCCCATAATGCGGGCGGGATGATTTTGCAACCGTCAATCCCTACGGCGGCGGTAGTGTCCTCACTCAGTAACGATCGTAGTTTGTCGGGGGATAGTTCGGCCACCCAAAAGTCGAGCAATTCGGTTGCAGCGAAAGACCACACGATTACCGCCTCCAATTTAAGTAGCAAAGGGGGTAAGGGGGAAAAATGTAGTGAGAATTTTAAGAGTAGCGATGGCAAGACATCACGATCGTCTCACGATAAGCAGATCGATGATAGTGAAGTTGCAACTAGAGTGGGCCAAACAGCGAGGAAAAGTGGAAAGACATCCACACCTAGCGGTCGTCATACGGACAGAAAGGATTCCGGAGGCGACCGCAGGGACAGAGCCGACACAGTGGTTAAGAGCAGTAAAGTGTCAAAATCCCAGTCCGCGCCCGAGAAAAGGGAGAGCGGGCAGGGACAGGGCTGGAGATTGCTTGGCGACAGGGGGCGCCCTGAGCATTACAAACTGGAAGCTCGAGGAGCGGCGCCGGACGGCGATGGGTTCGCGAATTTCCTTGCTATGGCTAAGTGTCTGTGGGTTACGGATGGTGAGAGGCCGCCGCCGAGCGAGTCGGAGAGCAGCGCGTCGCCAGAGCGCAGGAGATCGCCGGGGCGCCGGAGGTCGCCACATCGCGGCGACGGTCGGCGCTGCACGTCGCCCCGCAGGTCGCGGTCCCCCACTCAGGGCAAAGGAAGGCAGACATCGCCGGACCGCAGTGCCACGCCGAGAACGTACAGGTCTCCACTGAAAGACAAGTCCGGCCGGCGCCGACAATCGCCACAGCGCCGACAATCGCCGGCTAAGGAAATTCCGGGCTACGGGCGCGCATATTTGGAGGAACACTTATTGGTGCTTCGGGAAGCCTTAAAGAGTTGTTCTCAAAGTTTGTCAATGCCCGATCCATCATTAAAGGGACATGCTGACCGGAAAAGACAACTTGATCCAGAAACAGTGTCAGAAAAAATGTGCAAGAAATCCAAAAAGGAGTTCCAGGCAGATGATATTTTTTCGGAGGAGGATGAATTCGAGGACGAATTTGAGGATGAAGGGGAAGAAAAAGAAGAAGGGGAATGGCAAGAAGAGGAAGAAATAAACCCAGAATCCACAGATAAGGACGATCCCTTTGAAGAAGGACCGGGTTTTATCGATTGGAAGACGTTTGCAGGCTACGTATTCAAGCATCTGAGGGAAACGAGATTTGGCAAAGAGGCCGTGCCGACGGAGGAAGACCCTGCGGACCCTCCCATGGACACACTAGCCAACTCGGGCAAAAAGAAGGTGGCACCGTTGCACCTCCCCCAATCCGCTGTAGCGTTTAGGCAGCTGCTTAACAACGAATCACTTACTCGGCGGGATGACAAACCAATTTCCCTGGCAAGACCGTTACCAGCACATGACCCGAAGAAAGCCAAAATGTTTTTTAGGTCGACAGGTAAGGGCGCTCCCTCCAAGAAACGATACCGAACCTTTCCAGAGGCGGAATATATCACCGAAAAAGCAGAATTGGAAATGGATTCGGTGCTGAAAGTACCTGCGTTCTTACGGACACCTCTCCACCAGCATGACGAAGACGAGGCTATCCTGAGATGTGGGATTCGGGCGAACTCTCACGCGGAGCTCGTGTATTTAGCATCGACGGCGGCCATCAAGACACTGGTGCGTAACAAACCCGAGTTGCGGGACGACGAGACGGTACGAGAATGCCTCCACCTCATGAAGAGGGCCTCGTCCTTCCAGAAAGACAGCTTGAACTGGTTGGCGAGGCTATTAACTCGGTTTTTAGGAAACGGGATGCCCTCCTAGAGTCGGCTGCCCACATCCCCACGGATGTGATGGGACAACTGCGTCTGCTCCCGATTCATGCGTCATCGGCAGTGTTCGACGGCAAACTGCTGGAACTGGCTCCGGATCTCAAGGAGAAGACTAAGCTGTCCAGTGCTACTGGAGGATCCTTTCCCCAACAAAGAGGTAGGCGGCCGTTTGGTAGATTTGCTGGCAACTTCAGAGGACAGAGCTTCGGAACAGGGGAAGCCAAAGGAGTGCAACGAAAGACGCAGGGTGAAAAAATTTTGGATTCCACGCCCTTTCGAGAACCGGCTGCCCCTCCCCCCTCCCAGGGCAGGAGAGGTAACGCAGGTTTTGCTCGGGGAAGGAGCTCCTTCAGAGGAAGGGGAAGGAGGTCAAACTGTCAGTGACGATCACCGGATGGATCTTCTCCCGCTTCACCGTCCGGTGGGGGGAAAATTATCAAAGCACCTGGAAGAGTAGCAACTACTGACCGGAGACAATTTCGTACTAGATACCTTACGACACGGATATTATCCTCCGTTTTCCTCCCATCCAGTGCTGACAGACAAGCCACCAGCCTGGATGGAAGGGACCGTGGTAAACAGGGAATTGTAGGAGGAAGTGGACGCCCTAGTGAGGAAAGGGGCTTTGATTCTTTCGCCGCCGGGCTCCAAGGGCTTCTGGAGTCCTGCGAGGGTGATCTCGAAGAAAGGCGGCGGAAAGCGACTCATCTTCAATCTCCAGAAGTTGAACTCTCACATCTTCATAGAGCATTTCAAAATGGAAACTATAAGAACAATCAGGGAAGCAATCCAACTGGGAGACTTTACAGCATCTATAGACCTAGAGGATGCTTACCTACACATACCACTACACAAGGAGGTCCAACACCTTTTTCGTCTGGTGGTGGGAGGAGTTTCTTACCAGTTCACGACGCTCCCGTTCGGACTGGCCACAGCGCCTCAGGTGTTCACCAGAGTCTTGAAACCGGTATTAGCAGAACTTCATCGCAAACACATTCGAGCGCACGCCTATTTAGACGACTGGCTGGTGAGGCACCAACAAGCAGAAGAACTGACGCGACAATTGCACCTATGCGCTTCACTCTTCAAACGACTGGGACTTGGCATCAATGCGAAGAAGTCACGGTTCACCCCTCAGCAAGTCTTCGTGTTCCTTGGTGCGGAGTTCGACACTCGATTGGGGCTGGTTCGACCGTCCAAACAAAGGATAGAAAGCACAAAAGCAGCGATGCTAATGCTTCTCCGGAGAGAACGGATAACCGCAAAAGAATTGGCATCGGCCATAGGGATCGCAGACTCGAACACGAGATTGGTACCTCTGGAACGGTGGAAAGTGAAGCCCCTCCACTGGTTCAGGAAGGACGAGTGGTATCCAAGAGTCAGCTGGAAGGACTGGATAAGCCTGCAGCTTTTCCCGAGAGAGTGTGCGGAGTGGTGGCTGACGCCTGCCACAATGGAAAGAGGGGTGCCAACAAGGGAACCAATTCCGGAGAAACTACTGTTCTCGGATGCTTCAGCGACTGGTTGGGGAGCCCACCTAGAGGGTGCACAAACGGCGGGGTCCTGGTCAAGTCAAGAGATAAGCCTCCACATCAATCTACGGGAACTGAGAGCAGTGCGATACGCACTTCACGAGTGGAAAGACGTGATGACGGACAACTCAACGGCGGTAGCCTATGTGCGCAAGGGAGGAGGCACGCACTCAAGAGCCTTGATGGAAGAAACGTCGTCACTTTTGGTCTTCTGCGAACAGAACAACATCACACTAGTGCCCAGACACATTGCGGGGAAGCTGAACGTTTGGGCGGACGAGCTGTCAAGGGCCAAGACAGTCCCAACCACAGAATGGATGCTCGACAAGAGGATTTGCAGGGCGTTGTTCGAAAAGTGGGGACAACCAGTGGTGGACCTGTTTGCAACGCGGTTCAACCACCAACTGCCAGCATATGTTTCCCCGTTTCCAGACCCGCAGGCGTGGGCGACCGACGCGCTATCCATTCCGTGGGGGGGAATGTTTGCATACGCATTCCCACCTTTCTCGATGCTTCAGACGGTGATCAACAAGATCAGGGAGTCCGACGGGGCATTCATTGTAGTGGCACCTCTCTGGCCGGCGGCGTCCTGGTTCCCGGACATCCTCGAACTCAAGAGAGAGGAACCGGTCCCCTTACCGATCACGGAGAAACTACTGTCACAGCACAGAGGACAGACCCTCCATCAGAATCCTGGGATTCTTCATCTTCACGGGTGGCTACTTTAAGGATCAATCTACAGAAGAAAGGATGCTCCGTGGAGGTGGCGGAAAGGATCATAGTCGGCCTAAAGGAATCAACACGTAAGAACTATGAATCGAAATGGAAGAAGTGGTACAGCTGGTGCTCGGACAAGAACGTCGATCCGTGTAGCCCGTCCGAATTCAACATTGCAGAGTTTTTGGAAGGTCTTTTCCATAAAGGTTTGGCACCGTCGGCCATCAAGGGTTACAGATCAGCGATTAATTCGGTGTTGTCGTGCCTAGGGCGAAAGGAAGTGGTGGAAAACCAACTGCTGTCGAAAGTCATGCTTGGATTTGAACAGGCGAGACCGCGGACACGGACACTGTTTCCAAGATGGAACCTCCCGTTGGTCCTCAAGAGCCTGTCGGGTCCACCATATGAACCACTTCGGAAGGCATCTATATTACATCTAACTCAGAAGACCGTTTTCCTGATAGCACTAGCCTCAGCAGCAAGGCAGAGTGAGGTAGCGGCTTTTTCTAGGGGGCGGAACCATATTCGTTTTGCCAGGAACTGGTCCAAAGTATCTCTGTCCTTCCCAGCACACTTCACGGCAAAGAATTCGAGACCAGATGTGGCCCCTAAACCAGTCACGATTCTAGCTCTAGGCCCATTGGTGCACACGGGAGACGAAGAAAAGTTACAATGCCCGATCCGCGCGCTCCGCCACTATTTGGTACGGACGGAGGACGAGGCACCAGCGGAAGAGGATACAAGCCCAGCACCTTTGTTCCTGCAGGTGGACGAAATGCGTGACAAAGCAATCAACAAAGCAGTGACGCCATTCAAGCTGGGAAAATGGATCTGCACGGTTATTCGGAGGGCATACGAGTTGGGAGCAGACTGTGCGGATCTTCCTCGCAACATAAGAGCGCATGAACTAAGGGCCCTCGCAGGCTCATGGGCATATGGCTGCGGGACGCCTCTGGACGAGGTGGTGGCAGCATGCGCATGGAACAACCGGAACACCTTCGTGAGCCACTACCTCAGGGACACAAGTAGAGAAAGTGGCGCCACAGTGATCAGAGAACACGTAGTGGCTGGACAGAGATTCACCCAGTGAGGGGACGAGGAGGTGGATCACAGCGAAGGTCTCACTAGTGTCAGCAAGAACATGAGTGTAGACACACGCAGGAGAGAATGCAAGTGCACCCTGGTGGAAGCAAACCACACGCAGGGAAACTAGCGGACAGGCAACAGTCGATGCACACAACGGACGGCCGTCACAGGGGTGGAGGCAGTCACGTAAATGGCGGAGAAAGGAGGGAAAAGGACGCACACACAGTAAAAGGTGGGTAACTGGTGCGACCAATTTTCCTTGTAACAGGGTGACTAATTGTGGTTTTTGAAATGTCTAGTTTTCAGGTTATGTTCAGCGCCCACCGCCAGGGCGACAAAGTCAGCATGAATTACTGAAGGTCAGTATTTTGCAGATAGTAAGAAACGAAAATTTTAACATGGTTTAAAATTAGTTTTTACTATCCTAAAATACTCACCTTCAGTAATGTAAACCCCCCCGCCACCCCGCTATCGCTGAACAGCAAGGTTCAATAAGCGAATGTGAGGATTAGCCAAGATGGCGGCCGCATCTGTGTGTAGACACAGTGGCGCGCCTGGCGGGCAAGGGGAAAAACTCACGGAGACGACAAAAAATAGATTTTATTTTTGTTTTGGGCAATGATAAGCCAAAATAAGCGATTTTAGCATGAATTACTGAAGGTGAGTATTTTAGGATAGTAAAAACTAATTTTAAACCATGTTAAAATTTTCGTTTTTTTCCAGAATCAGCATTTTCTTACATTAGTAATATGGCATGTTGTTCCCAACGCTACTAAAAATTAGCCTGCAACTAAGTCAGTAAAGGATTAGGCTTGTAAGTGTAAAATGTTTGCAGTATCTCGTTGAGCAATAAAGTGTTCAGCGAACAATTCCTTCGTAAAAGTGTTATGTATGTTACTCCATTAAATTATTAACATACCAACACTGTGTTGACTATTAAGTTTTCATTTGACATCGTCATTGGCACCGGCATGGTATCTGTATCGGCATAGTATCTGCACCGACATAGTATCTGCACATGACCAAAAGTAACGGTATTAGTACCGGTATCGGGGAAAGTGGCACCGGCACAGCCTTACAAAATTTTAAAGACAAAGTTAGTTTTTACTTATCCTAATATTTAGGTAAACCCCCGTACTGTTACCGTTCTCACTGAACCAGAGTTTCCAAGGGAGCTATTATTTCCCTAGAAGCTTGAAAGTTGGCTTCCCAGCCGGGATTGTACTACCGCGCATGTGCAGGGATGGGCTGGCTATATATACTCGGCTCAGCCGTCCGATGGCATTTTTTCTCCTAGGGCGCTCACGACGACGTGACCGCCTTGAGCTCGCCCCACTCCATCCTATCCTTCGGATCCGCTGGTTCTCAGGACGCGTCCCATCCTATGGGACGCGTCCTATAGGACGCAGCATCATCCCAATCCGCCTCTTCCTGATCCGCTGGTCCTTAGGACCGGCTGCCCTCTCCATCTTGCATATTGCGTCCTATCCACCTACAGCCAAAGGATGGCCTCGCCTTGGATGCATTCTGCTGCCAAGGACCTGGATCTCCCGAGCCCGGTTGTAGCTCAGCTCCCGGCTGCCTCTGTTCCATCTTCAGGGACGAACAAAGGACCAATGCATCCTCTTCACACAAGAACTCCGACGATCCTCAGGACCGGCTGTCCTCGCATCCTCTACTGCCCATGTCTGCAGGCGCTTCCATCCGAGGGGTGGCCCCTGCTAGACTTCACTCTTCTACTACGGACCTTCTGGATCCCCCAGTTGATGCCTCACTCCCGGCTACCTCTGCTCCATCTTTAGAACCGGACAGGCAGAGGACCAATCCATCCTCTCCACACAGAACCACAGTCCTCAGGGCCAGCTGGCCTCACCATCCTACGTATCACTGCGCATTATTTCTGCACAGCCTTCTTGGATTGGACTACTTCACCACCTGCTGTAGACTTCCGCCCTCCTTTTCCTCCAGCATTTAATGCTGTTGTTTAACCAAGGAATATGATATTCCGCCGCACAGCCACCATCTGCGCATCCTACTGCGCAGCCCTACTTTCTCATTTAAAACGTTCAACGCTGTTCACTTCGCTCCCAGCTGTGCGCCATCCGCTGTGTCCTATCCTATCCTCCATTGACTATCTTCATGCCTCGTGCCAAAGGGACACCGAGGGATGGATCCTCATCCCGCACTCCTTGCTCCGCATCCCTTCCGGTCCTTCCAGTTGCGGATGACATTGAGATTCTCGAACTTACTTCGGACGAGGGTTCGTTGGAGCAGCCTCATCCGCCACCCAATCCTCTTCTTTCCAAACCATCCGTTCCAATGCCTTATGACACTGCAGCCACGTCCCCGATCCCCTGCAGTTAGCTTCCGCCAGCACGGGACCAGCGATCCATTGCTGATGAACTATCTTGTATCAAGGAACGTTATGCTTGCCTTAAGCTTCATCTTAAAGCCCGGAAGGGTGCTGCCAAGCTGACCTCCTACGTAGGTCCGCAACTTACTCCTCTTAATTTATCCTCGCACTCGTCCCGTCCTTCGGTAACAGGATGCTCTACTACTCAGCGGACGAACGATCCTCTTACTACGTCCCACGTGCATACCCTTATGGACTTGTCACTCCAAACTTTTAAACGGAAGACTACAGTCTACAATTACACTTCAACCTGGCTTGCTTCGATTCCTAAGCGTCACAGGCCTTCCCTCGACAATGCAGGACCTTACTCCGCCCCAGATGAACCATCCCGTCCTATCCCATCCGTCCCCACTGTTACATCCGCTTACAGACGCAACAACTCTTCCATGAGAAGCACACATCCTTTTTCAGAAGACTCGGTCCTCGGTCCTGTCCTATCCTCGGTCCTCCGTCCTATCCCGTCCTCCGTCCTACCCTTCACTACGGCTTCATCCTAGGGCGCCTAGATACAGACAAGGGACATCTACCAGGTCTATGTCCTCATCCCCTTCTTCATCAGTTCATGGCTTGTCGCCTCCCCAAACATTACAATCCCCTTAATTTTACGATTATACACACGCCAAAAAAAAAAGGGGGGGGGGGCAGGAGGACACAACTGCATGGTCCCGCATACAGCACTACATCCGCTGACTGCGCAAGTGTTGCCAGGTCTCACCGCCAGGCGCCCCTACAGTCACTCACCTCGCGATTCGTATCGCTGCGCGCCTAACAGTTTTCATGTCCTGTTCATCATTCACCATGTCCACCTCTTCGTCATCTGAAGATCCTGTTACCCGAAGTTACACCAACCAAAGAAGGAATGTGTCCTCAGCCAAGGCTTGTAATTCCCTAGATTTTTTCCCCCCAAAAAAATTCCACGACGTATCACTTCGATCCTCATCCTCATCCTCACCTCATCCTCGTCGCGTGTGACGGACAGGAACGTAACTGCCATATTTGTGTCTCCGTCTAGCCAAGTCGATGGACTATCATTCGATGAAAGCAACATCAATCAAGACAGCGGATGCTACACGCAGTTAAGCAGTGAGAAGCATTACGAGCTCTGAAGCAAGCCTAAGTGCAACTCCAATCCCCCCCCCCCCCCAAAAAAAATCATTCTTCTTCAGATCCGCTGGTCTTCGAGACCAGCAGGCTTCACCATCCCGTAGGACGCATCCTACTCATCCTCGATCTTAGGATGATTCCCACTAGGATGTTCTCTGCTTCCAGGGATCTCCCGGTTGAAGCTTCGCTCCCGGCCACCTTCACTCCAGCTTCAGGGGCAGCTTGGGGAAGGACCGATCCATTCTCTCCGCGGACAAGGATCCATCCGCTATCTTCCCAGTACTGCTGTCCTCCTTTCCGTCTGAAGCAACTAGAGGTACTTTTCGCAAGGGCCGATCTAATATGGACCACATCCCCTACATTTCGCAAGCAACCTCCTCCAGGACGACCATCTGCTTTCTACCTGCCTTATGTCCACAAAAACTCTCCTCTGTGCTGTCAGTGATCCATACTCATAAGCACAAACTGATAAACCGTCGTTGTTGTTCTGTTCGTGTGAACTATGCTCTGCTCCTTGTACACAACGCCTTGGTTTCGTCAATTCCTGCATCTCCACCTTGAAGGGCGTACTACTGTGCCCGTTCCCACATTCGACGTCTAAGACTTGCCCCATCCTTTGCCACAATCCGTTCACCGCTTCGTCCTCGTCCTGCGGACATACCTTCATTGCCGTCCCTAGCTGCGCTTTACCAAGAAGCTCCTTCACCATTACCCGTCCCTACCCTACTGACCCTTATATTTTGTACGCATCCTCAGGATGCTCAAGATACTATCTTGTTGTGACCTTTTCTTTCTAGCTAAACGCGGATGCGCAGTTGGCGCCACTATTGTACTGTGTTTCAAACACAAAAACAATCAAATTCGACAGATGGCAACCCAAACTTGACAACGGACAGCTTGGCGTCCGCCCCTCTTGCATCTCATGCATTTTTGCACTCAGTCTTCACGTCAATGCATCCTCAACTACATGCAACCTGGTCTACATCACTTTTAGCAGTGTGGTTGTGCTACCATCCGCACACACTACTAACAACTACTCACCCGTTTCCGTACGTCCACCTCACCATTCTCTCCATCCGCTTCCTGGTTACCACTTCCAGATCCTTCATCCACGGTCAAAGGCATAGCACTAGTTTTCCGTGTCCTTCCCTACACGACATTCCCGTCTGTCTTTTGTTCCTCAACACAACGATCTTCAGCATGGATTCCGCTTCATACACCTCCCGTGTGGGGAAGATGCAATCGCGATCCTCGCCTCCCTGTTAGGACTCACTATTTCCTCTTTATAAAACCATTCCTTCATCCTTTTACAAAGTGGATAGCATTCAACAACCAGCATCTCCTCTTCTTCTGGAAAATCATTCCTTTTGATCTTCGTCCTACACCAACCAGCTGCCTTCTTCTTGATTCAACTTCGAAACTGTGTTCCACATTTCCAGTTTACCACAGTCCGTCCTGCGGACGATATCCGCTCCTCACATCCGCTGCGAGTTCGCCGCGTCATGCACTCGCCGTACACATTCTCACTTTCCACATCCGGACGGTATTCACTCTTCACGTCTTCTGATCATAAGGACACTCATCCGCCTGCCCACTTCACACACTTTCCAGAGCCCGTCCTACGGACGGTGTCCGCTCCTCAAGTTTACTGAAGAACTTCCGACAACACGCGCCATCCGCCTGTCCGCTTCACACTTGGGAGCACCATCATTTCCAACAAGGTAGGCGATTTCGGAATTTTTATCTGATTTCCTATCTTATACCCCACGGTGTTAAGATCCCCTGCTTGCGGTTCCTACGTCTGCTTCTGTTAACCTTTATTGAATTATAACGTTTTTCTGCACTGCCTGACCTCACTTACGATGTAACCTTTCTGAAACAGCGGATCGCTTCTCAGCCCGCAATTAGTTTCGGCTCTTAGTGAAATTGGTCCAGGACTCGGGGATGTCTTCGCCAGGGACTAGTTCCCGGGGATGCCGGCTTGTACAAGAGGGGACAGTGAACCTAGCCCTCCTCCGAGTTACAAAGTCCGCTATAAAAAACAGGCAATGTATATTTTCGTCAATAAAAAGCCTAAAATTGCAGCGCCTGCACCTGCTTAATTTTAGTTTTTATTGCCTAACCGAACATATACATTACCTTAACTCCCACCCAGGCCTCCTCCATTGTCTAGGTTCTGGGTGAGGAAAAATAATGCCATCGGACGGCTGCGCCGAGTATATGCGGAGTAGTACAAACCCGGCTGGGAAGCCAACTTTCATTTTCTAGGGGAATAATAACTTAAAAAAAAGGATATCGCTATAAAAATAGGTAATGTATATTTTCGGTTAGGCAATAAAAACTAAAATTAACCAGGTGCAGGCCCTACAATTTTAGTCTTTTTGTTTAGTTTATTATTAAAAAATAGTTATGGACAGATTTAATTTTTTTGGAAAAAAAATCAAATTCATTTTGAGTTTTAGAGATTTACAATTCTAATAGTTTAACAAGCATATTAAACTGTTATAGATTTGCAGTCAACTTAGTATCCGTTTAGAAAAAGAACAAGCAGCATCCAGAGATGCATTGGAACGTTTAAAGGTCAGTGAAGTATTAAACTTAGTTTAGATTTACGTTAAATGCTGTAGAAACTGCATTTCATAAACCTTAAGCATTTTCTTAATTCAAAACTTAATTTCTTTAAATTTATTTCTAGGAACAAGTGAAAGCTTGTCCAAACTGTAGCAAGCTCATTGCCGATAATTCCAAAGGTCCTGTTTTACGAGCTCCTCCAGAAGGTGACCCAGAACTGGATGATGCACTGCACCAAATTCGGGAATTAGAACTCGAGCTAGCTCAGACAAAGCTTGCTCTTGTTGAAGCTCAGTGTCGTAACCAGGTAAAGTTTTTACAGTCACGGTGGCTACTGCAATACGACAATGTTAAAAGGAGGGTTTTAAACATTACAAGCTATAAGATCAAAGTATCGAAATCCAATGTATGTATGTAATTCCAACTATACAATACAATAGAAGTCATACTGATGGTTTTTAGTTGCCTTGAAAATATCCATTAAGTTATTTGATAGCATTTTCCTTCTCAATACTGTTCAATCTAGAGAAAAAACAAAAGTCCTTCCGGTTCGCTACCTACTGCGCATCCTACTACGCAGCCTCCATCGTATATAAGCTGAAGCGGAGCAGCAGAGCTCACCTCTTCTTCTCGAGCGTCCACGCTGTTCACTTCCGAGAAACGTCGAGCTCTGCCTCCGCTTCCGCTTTCCGCTTTCCTTCTGTCCGATTCCGTTTGCGATGCCGAGGACCAAAGGGACGCCACGGGATGATTCTTCCTCCCACAACCGACGTTCCGCCTCACCGGTTCACGTCCCTCCAATTGCCGAGAATGTGGTAATTCTCGAACTTACAATGGAACAGGATTCTTTGAAGTCTCCGCCTCCGAATCCCCTCCATTCGGAATCCTTCCCTGCACCATGTGACACTGCTGCCACATCCCCCATACCATGCAGCCAACTGCTTCCGGCAAGGGACTTGCGGTCCTTGTCTGAAGAACTTTCCCGTACCAAAGAGCGATATGCCTGCGTCAAGTTACAACTAAAGGCGTGGAAGGTTGCAGCCAAACTGGCCTCTTCCGTTAGCCCTCATGTCACAAAATTGGATTTATCTTCCCGTTCCTCCGTACACTCTACCTCACAACATGCCAACGAACCACTTACTTCCTCTCAAGTTCATTCCGTCATGAATTCTTCCCTCCGCACCTTCAAGCGGAAGGTGCTTGTCACCGACTACACGTCTTCCTGGTTGACTTCCATTCCCAAGCGCCATTGCCCATCAGTTGCGGAAGCGGGCCCTTCCGCCCCACCTTCGCCTCCGACCCTTCCGACTCAACCTCCGGTTCCGCCACCCGAATCATGCGGCGATAATGACCGGGATTCTTATTTTTCACCCGACCCATCGGCCTCTGGTCATCCAGAACCCCCCCTTCCAAGGGGATCCTGATCCCTCCGAAATTCCTCTTCCCGAACTTATGAAGACAGTGGAGGAAATCATTTCGGACTGCTTCCTATACAAACCTTCTGCAGCTACAGGCTTTGGGTTTGGCCTCCGAGATCAACTTCCCCATTAGCCTCCACTTCTGGGCCAATCCACAACGCTTCTTACCACGCTGCTCCGCAACGGAGGCATCCTACTTGGAAATGGGTCGCCTCTCGAACTCAACAAGGATCCACCTCCGCCTCGTTCCGGTCGTGAAAATTACTTCTTCCGCCCTATTGGCGATGGGACAGCCAACCCACCCAACTTCAATACTTACCCTCAGTCAGAGTTTCTGACGGCTGACACTAAATTAGAGCAACGGTCCCTATCTTTGTCCCCTGCGACAACGACCGTATCCTCCGCCTTGTCCTCCGGGCCGCATCTCAAGCAGGTGTCCTCAGTACGGCGGCCAATGCACTCTGCGAACGTCTCTACATAGACCCTCCGGACGACACGTGCCATCTGACCTTCCTCATCAACCAAGTCTTCCGCAAGAGTTGTTTTGCTACGTATCATGCCATGAATTGCATTACACGAGCCCTCTTCAACTTCAACACTTTTACTTCGGGAAGTTGCGCTCAATAACGCATCAAACCTCCACACCTCAACACGCCATCTTCTCCGTAATCAGCCCATACATGAATCTGAATCATTGTTCAGGGTTTTAATTCCAAAAGTGGCCCCCCCATCTTGACATCTCACGGAAGCGTCGTTATACTAAGAACCGCACAAATCGCCGACTTCGCTCCATACCTTCAAGATCTGACCCTCCGCCTGATGACCGACGGAACATCAGACCTCCCGAACACTTTCCGCCTCCGGCTTTGCGACCCTCCTCGCCCTTTCCGTCCCGCACCCAGGGATGCGGACGTGGCCATTCCATGGGATGCTCCTCCACCCCTGATCGGAAGCACCGATCCAGCTCCCAGCCCAGGCACAAAAAACGTGACAATTATTGACATTCCGCCTCCCCCACAAGCTGTAGGAGGACAACTTCGTTGTTGGGAGACGCGGCGCGTATGTCACGTTTCTTGGCTTCGAGGAAGCTCACTGTTGACGTCTTACGGCAACAATGTAGAAGCGCACGATCACGTCACGCGCTTCTCACTCTCTGACAGTCAGCAAGCATGGCCGATGGACATCGCTGAGAAAAGCTCCTGAAAGGTTCAAAGGAAATCCCTCGTAGGCCTACGGCTCGTATGCTGTTATGAATCAGCTGATCTCCAGTCAATCTGTGGAACGCTTTTTCGGAAGAGGACAGCTACGTATGGACCTACAGGTATGCCATTAATCTTTCCCGCTCTTTATTCCCGATCGCTAGTTACGTACGTTATATCTTCGTTCACTGCAAAATATTCTGATAACTCTGCTCTTTCACTTATGAAGGCCATCGCTCACATCATTCGTTACTATGCCAAAGCTTGTCAAGCAATAACCTCCGACCTAGTGATCATCTCAATCGTTTCGGAAGGCTTCAAACCGAAGTTCCTTCTAAGCCCTCCGGTGCAAGGTCCACCATGGGACTCGGAACCTTGTTCCTCCGCTCCACTCAGATCGGAAATAAGGATCCACCTTCAGAAAGAAGCCATCCACATTGTACCACCTCCGTTCACTCGGGGTTTCTACAGCAACATTTTTCTGTGCGCAAAGAAGTCAGGCGGAATTCGCCTGATCTTCAACCTCAAGCCTCTCAATTCCTTCGTCCACAACCCACATTTTCAAATGGAAACTGTATCCTTCATCCACGAATCCCTCCAACTCAACGATTGGACAGTTTCCCTCGATCTAGCCGATGCCTTACCTACACATCCCGCTTCATGCCCCTGTCCGCCACCTCTTCCGTTTCTTACTAGAAGGTACCATCTTTGAATACCTCTGCCTTCCGTTGGGTCTAAATGCAGCTCCCCGAATTTTTACCATGGTCCTTGCGACCTGTTCTGGCCTGCCTCCATCAACAAGACATTCGCATTCACACATTCCTCGAAGATTGCCTCCTTCCGCATCCCCAACCGATAACCTTAATCAGCAACCTGAACGCCGCCATGTCTCTTTTCTATCATCTGGGACTAGGCCTAAATCTCCCAAAATCACGCCTCCGCCCCGCTCAAACCTTCGTCTTTCTGGGAGTACTTTTCAACCTCCACACAGCTTCTGTCATGCCGTCTGCAGATTGCATAACATCCCACCTCCGTTACGCTTGAGCATTTCCTGTATCAACCCCTCCACACGTTCCAAGACCTTGCCTCCGCCATTGGGATTATCGACTCCTTCGCAGACCTCGCTCCCTTCGAGAGGTGGATGGCGCGTCCCCTGCACCACTATCGCTCCTCCCATTGAGGCGACCCTCGCACTGTGCTTACCCTTCCGCCTCAACGACGGGACTCCTCCTTCCCTTCCGACACCCTCCTGTGGTGGATGTATGTCGTAATTCTCACTGCTACTGTTTCCCTCCACGAGCCTCTTCCTCACCTCCATCTTTTCACAGATGCATCCCAAACAGGCTGGGGAGCACACATTGACAACCTCGCAGCCTCCGGCTGCTGGACAACGGACGCGACAGACCACATCAACCTTTTGGAACTACGAGCAGTCCTCCTCGGCCTACAACACCTCCGCCATCACGTGACAGGACAAGTAGTACAAGTCCACATCGATAACACTACTGCTGTTGCCTATCTCCGCAAGGGAGGCAGGACTCCCTCCCTCACCCTACATCAGATCACTTCTCAAATATTTCATTTCTGCATCATCCATCATATCTACCTCCTGCCCCTCCATATCACGGGGTCGTTGAATGTGATAGTCGACTCACTGTCTCGTCACAAACCGTCACAAACCGCCTACCAGCGAATGGACGTTACATCCAACAATCTGCCACGATTCAACACCAGACTTCCCCTATTCGTCAGCCCCCTTCCGGACCCCCGGGCATGGGCAAAGGATGCCCTGACCCTCGATTGGAATCAACTTCACGCATACGTTTTTCCTCCTCCGAGCCTCCTTCCGCTTGTCCTCCGCAAAAATCGCCAATTGTTGCGGACGCTTCCTCCTGATTGCGCCGAATTGGCCTGCCGCGGCATGGTTTCCGCTGCTCCTCAGCCTCCTCATCGACTCTCCTCGCCATCTACCGGACCAGACGGACCTCCTCTCCCAGAACAACGGACGGACCTTCCACCTGAACCTCCGGGCTCTACGCCTTCACGGGTGGCTACTATCATCCGACTCCTCCGCGCAACTGGCGTTCTTGAGGACGAGGCCTCCCGCATCGCTTCTCGGGCTGTCCGCTCCTCTACGAATAAGATGTACGACAGCCACTGGAAACGATGGTTTCATTGGTGCATCACAGAACAAATTAATCCAGTCAGTCCCCCTCTACACGACCTCCTCCGCTTTTTGACCTTCCTTTTCAAAAGTGGATTACGAGGCTGTACAATTCTAGTCTACCGCTCCGCCTTAAATGCGGTCTTCAAGGCGGCCGGGAATACTGCTCTCCTCACCGACTGTAAGATTTCGTCTCTGATCCATTCTTTCCACCTGGACCAACCACGTATCAGCAAGCAATTTTCCGACTGGGACCTCTCTATTGTCCTCACAGCCCTCACGAGCCTATGGCTATGACCGTGTTTCTGGTAGCCTGGCTGCCTGCCTCCGCTGCAGTGAACTACAGGTCTTATCAGCAACCGAAGAAGATAGTTTTTTCCTCCCGGACTCTACAGGTGTTACACTCACCCTGCGTTCATCATTCCGTGCGAAAACTCAGAAGCCCACTGAGCACACTCACCCTTTCATCATCCCCTTTCTTTCCAACATTCTTGGCGACGATGAAGAGCATGCATTATGTCCAGTGCGAGCCATCTGTTTCTACCTCAAAGCATCCAAGCCTATTCGCAGAGGACGCTCTTAGCTTTTCCTTCCGTTCAACAACAAAATGGGAGTTACATCCACCCGGATGATCGCAACCTGGCTCAAAAGTGTCATCGTTCAAGCTTACAAGGCGCTTGACATCAACTGCGCTGCAGAAGGCATCAGAGTTACGGCTTACGAGCTACAAGCAATTTCCACTTCCTGGGCTTACTATAGTAACATTCCTATCTCCGAAATTATGGAAGCCTCTTTCTGGAGACACCCCACTGTCTTCACGTCACACTACCTCCGAGACATGTCTCATCAAGCGGAGGGTTTGTGCCGTATCGGGCCATTCATTGCTGCCCGTCGCATGCTCTAACCCCTTTAACACACGTTGCCATTCTGTGAAGGCAACCGGTCGCTACCTGAGGCGACTCCTGTCAAATGGTGCCCACCGCCTTGACGAAGTTTGTGGGAATGCTATTAAATAAGGTAATGGATGTTTTCAAGGCAATTAGAAAGTCCAAAATACCAATATTACCTGGTTGATTTTGGTTTCTATTGCCTGTTGATAATATACATTACCGTGCTTCCCGCCCTCCTCTTCTCTAGTGGCCATTTGGGTACGATAGAGGTGTCGAAAAGGTGCGCTCTGCTGCTCCGCTTCGGCTTATATACGATGGAGGCTGCGCAGTAGGGATGCTCGGTAGGTAGCGAACCGGAAGGACTTTAGTTTCTTACTACCTGCAAATACTTACTTCAGTAATTATGCTTAAAATCATCATTTTACGCTATCACTGCTCATTTATCAACTAAAAAACTCCCTTTTTTTAGCTTGTATCCAAACTTTCTCTCCTCTCCCGCCAGGGGCGCTGCTACTCCTAACTAGGAGGCCGCCATCTTGTTTGTTCCCCTCATCACATTTTGAGCACGTTGTTAGGGTAGGACGTGTTTGGCATCGCTGCCTTTGTTTTCTTGTTTGGAAGCAAAGTTATCAACTTTTCTGGGCAGAATTATGACCACGATAGAAGAATCAAACGATCTATTACGTGGGAGACTCAATTCGAAGAAATTTGATGCGTGTAGCTGCAAGAAACAGTCAAGAGATTTTCACCCTCTTTGCCGTGAGTGCAGGCCCTGCAACTTCGTCACCAAAGTATGTGAACTGTGCGATTTGCATCATCGTTCAACTATGAAGGACATTTTGCATACGTGGAAGAAATCGGATCAGAAAGCAGATCAAAGGGCCAGGGCAGCAACGGCAGGTTTGGTTGATGACGAAACGGCTGCAGCTTGTCAACCGGAGGGAGAAAATAAGATGGCGTCAACAAACGAAAATGACTTTGCTGAAGTTCACGAAAGTGTGGTGGTGTGGGATGATGCAAAGTTGTTTGATGATGGAGTAGGACAGGTGCCGTTCCCAAGTGAAGAGTTGCTGGCGTTGATGCAGACCACAGCCAACGTATTTTTTGATGCGAAAGCCACTTGTGTGGAGCAACGAATTACGAAAAAAAAAAAAAAAGTTCGGCGCCCTAATGGCTGATATGCTTCACTTGTTGCAACCATTGTTAGCCAAAGAAGAAGAAAAATCATTGGATATTAGGAACCGATGTGTCTGTTGTGACGGGCATCACGTCGTGTCTGCGATGCGGTCGCCAGCTATGCAGGCGCCGTGCCGTCAGGGGGCGCCACGTGTCGGAGATGTTAAGACTGCGTCTAGATCAAGTCCGGCGGCTGTAATGAAGAGCTCGGCGAAGAAAGGAAAATCGCGGGTCAGGAAATGACAGTACTCAAATGGCCGCTCCCGGTGTGGGAAATAGCGGTTCGTATGAGCACTTCAGTGAAAAATCACGCAAAACTGTAGGAGTAGTAAAGTCCAGTGAGGACAAATTTACGAAACTACTGGACATAATGAGTTTGTTTATGGCGTCAAACACCAGAAGAGCGTGAGGTTTAATTTAAAAAAAAAAAAAAAAACCACCTGTATCGTTCCTGCCGTAAATCTCCGAGAAAAGGAGTAGGTTATAGGAACGATAGCACTAGTAAATAGCTATCTCTTCCCAGCCGTAAATCACCGAGAAAAGGTGTAGGTCGTAGGAACGAGAACGCTGGTAAATAGCTATATCGTCCCTGCCGTAAATCTCCGAGAAAAGGAGTAGGTAATAGGAACGAAAACACTAGTGAATGGTTTTCTCTTCCCAGCCGTAAATCACCGGGAAAAGGTGTAGGTCATGGGATTGAGACCAAGATGTATGCGTCTGTCGCCGGACTGCAGGTTGGCATGGGACACACCCTCGTGTCGTGTCGTGTCGCCATCGTGTCGTCATCGTGTCGTGTCGTGTCGCCATCGTGTCGTCATCGTGTCGTGTCGTGTCGCCATCGTGTCGTGTCATGTCGCCATGGTGTCGCGTCATGTCGCCATCGTGTCGTGTCATGTCGCCATCGTGTCGTGTCGTGTCGCCATCGTGTCGCATGTACAAACATCGTTCTTGTTGCCAGTGGTATGAGGTTAGTAAAATGGGGCTTTAGGAAGGTACCCCCCCCCCCTATTGCCTTCGACTATCTTCTCTTCCTTGGGTCCGT